>JANJGN010004096.1:0-35000 GCA_026770705.1 Isurus oxyrinchus
TAGGGGCTGGAGGAGGTTACAGAGGGAGGGAGGGAGTGAGGGAGGGATTTGAACAGGAGGATGAGAATTGTAGGGGCTGGAGGAGGTTACAGAGATAGGGAGGGAGGGGGTGAGGGAGGGATTTGAACAGGAGGATGAGAATTGTAGGGGCTGAAGGAGGTTACAGAAGGAGGGGGTGAACAGGAGAACTCTGCGCTCCTTCGATTCCAGCCTCTCGAGCCTCCCCCCTGATTCACATCGCTCTGCCATTGGCGGCCGAGCCTTCAGCTGCCTTGGGGGGGTGGGTGGGGGGGGGCGGAGATGGGTGGGTGGGTGGGTGATGGGGGGGGGAGTTGGGTGTGGGGGGTGCGGGGGGGGCGGTGGGGTGTTGGGGGAGGGGACCCTAACCTTTGGGATTCCCTCCCTAAACCTCTCTCCCTCTCAGACCGAACTTCAGGTTTCCCGTCCCTCATTTCTCTTGACAGGGCCCCGGGGTCAGACTGTGTCAGCCGGTGGTAATCACTCCTGCGACGGTTCTCGGGGATGTTTTACCAGGTCAGGCATGGCGGCCACCCCACCCTCCCCCACCAACTCCCTTGCCGCACCCGCCACCGCCCCCCCCCCCCCCCCCCCCCCCCCCCCCCACCCCCACCCTTCAGTGGGTCCAGATCCTGCAGCCTCCCCTGTCTTACAGACACGCGTCCGAAAGACGAAGGGAATTACAGCCCTTAAGCCGAGGGGGATCGGGTACTGTAATACAATTAGAATGACTCTGTGGGCTTCCTTCTACTCTGGTCACAGTAGGAAGCGCTGGTCCCATCACACCTGGAGCTTTCTGTGTGCAGGTTCTGGGTACCGCACACCCCTGAGGAAGAGGGTGCACGTTTCCCGGAACTCGAGAAGGCAGACACCGTCCAGGACAAAGCAGCCCCGCTTGATCGGTACCCCCATCCGCAAACATTCACTCCCTCCACCACCGACGCACAGTAGCAGCAGCGTGTGTACCATCTACAAGATGCACTGCAGCAACTCACCAAGGCTCCTTCGACAGCACCTTCCAAACCCACGACCACTACTCTAGAAGGACAAGGGCAGCAGACACATGGGAACACCACCACATGGAAGTTCCCCTCCCAGCCCCTCACCATCCTGACTTGGAAATATATCGGCCGTTCCTTCACTGTCGCTGGGTCAAAATCCCGGAACACCCTCCCTAACAGCGCCGTGGGTGTACCTACACCACAGGGACAAAATCCTGGAACTCCCTCCCTAACAGCGCTGTGGGTGTACCTACACCACACGGACAAAATCCTGGAACTCCCTCCCTAACAGCGCTGTGGGTGTACCTACACCACACCAACAAAATCCTGGAACTCCCTCCCTAACAGCGCTGTGGATGTACCTACACCACAGGGACAAAATCCTGGAACTCCCTCCCTAACAGCGCCATGGGTGTACCTACGCCACACGGACAAAATCCTGGAACTCCCTCCCTAACAGCGATGTGGGTGTACCTACACAACATAGACAAAATCCTGGAACTCCCTCCCTAACAGTACCGTGGGTGTACCTACACAACATAGACAAAATCCTGGAACTCCCTCCCTAACAGCGCCGTGGGTGTACCTACACCACAGGGACAAAATCCTGGAACTCACTCCCTAACAGCACCGTGGGTGTACCTACACCACAGGGACAAAATCCTGGAACTCCCTCCCTAACAGCGCTGTGGATGTACCTACACCACAGGGACAAAATCCTGGAACTCTCTCCCTAACAGCGCCGTGGGTGTACCTACACCACACGGACAAAATCCTGGAACTCCCTCCCTAACAGCACTGAGGGTGTACCTACACCACAGAGACAAAATCCTGGAACTCCCTCCCTAACAGCACCATGGGTGTACCTACACCACACGGGACAAAATCCTGGAACTCCCTCCCTAACAGCGCCGTGGGAGTACCTACACCACACGGGACAAAATCCTGGAACTCCCTCCCTAACAGCGCTGTGGGTGTACCTACACCACACAGACAAAATCCTGGAACGCCCTTCGTAACAGTGCCGTGGGTGTACCTACACCACACGGACAAAATCCTGGAACTCCCTCCCTAACAGCACCGTGGGTGTACCTACGCCACACGGACAAAATCCTGGAACTCCCTCCCTAACAGCGATGTGGGTGTACCTACACCACACCAACAAAATCCTGGAACTCCCTCCCTAACAGCGCTGTGGATGTACCTACACCACACGGACAAAATCCTGGAACTCCCTCCCTAACAGCGCTGTGGATGTACCTACACCACACGGACAAAATCCTGGAACTCCCTCCCTAACAGCGCCATGGGTGTACCTACGCCACACGGACAAAATCCTGGAACTCCCTCCCTAACAGCGATGTGGGTGTACCTACACCACACCAACAAAATCCTGGAACTCCCTCCCTAACAGTACCGTGGGTGTACCTACACAACATAGACAAAATCCTGGAACTCCATCCCTAACAGTACCGTGGGTGTACCTACACAACATAGACAAAATCCTGGAACTCCCTCCCTAACAGCGCCGTGGGTGTACCTACACCACAGGGACAAAATACTGGAACTCACTCCCTAACAGCGCTGTGGATGTACCTACACCACATGGACAAAATCCTGGAACTCCGTCCCTAACAGCACCGTGGGTGTACATACACCACACGGACAAAATCCTGGAACTCCCTCCCGAACAGCGCCGTGGGTGTACCTACACCACACGGACAAAATCCTGGAACTCCCTCCCTAACAGCGCCGTGGGTGTACCTACACCACACGGACAAAATCCTGGAACTCCCTCCCTAACAGCGCCGTGGGTGTACCTACACCAGAGGGACAAAATCCTGGAACTCCCTCCCTAACAGCACCGTGGGTGTACCTACACCACACGGACAAAATCCTGGAACTCCCTCCCTAACAGCGCCGTGGGTGTACCTACACCACACGGACAAAATCCTGGAACTCCCTCCCTAACAGCGCCGTGGGTGTACCTACACTGCAACTGATTTAAGAGCGGAAAGTGCCGGAATGACTCAGCAGGTCGGACAGAAGCTGCGGAGAGGGGACGCCCAGTGGAGGTTTCGAGTCCGTGTGACCTTAAGAAAAATGGGTTTGTGGGTCGGCCAGCGCGGGGATACGGTGTCTCGGTCCCGGGTTAAGTGACGACGAGAGCTTGAAGCGTGAATGAGGCTTGCCTTCCCTTGGAAGGGAGCGGCTTATGGGGAGCGATTGGGTTGAGACTTCCTCAGGATGACAGATGTATTCGTCCATGGGACGTCTAGCCCTGTCCTCTGGAGCGTGCAGTGGGCACCTGGTGGGGACGCGTGTCCTTACAGCCCCACACTCCGTCCCGACCCCACCCCCCACCCCACTGTCCGGGACCCTGAATGCAAGGGGAGATGACGGTCTGAGTTCCCAATCTCAGTGTTCAAAGGGCAACGGGGCGCACACGGTGTGAATGGGGGGGGTAGCGGCAGCGATGGATGGACAGTCGCCCCACCGACGGCAGTGGGGGCCGGGGCGTCGAATATATTCGAGGCTGAGTCAGACAGGTTTCTGATCGACAGGAGGAGGAGGGAGGCGAGGGTTATGGTGGGGGTGGGAGGACAGACAGGAGACCGGAGCTGAGACCACAATCGGATCAGACACCACCTTCGTAGCAGCGATGGATGGACAGTCTCCCGGAGAGCACAGAGAGAACCTGTGGACGTCTGCCTTTAGGATGGGGAGGCATGCTTACGGTGGGGTCACTGTGAACCCTGTGGAGGTCCGGCTTAAACTTCGAGAGGACATCAGCGGGCGTGTGGAGTGGGCAGACTGACGGCGGACACAGTTCCATGCGGAGAAACGGGAAGCGATTCATTTTGGGGGGGTGAAGAACGTGGAGAGATGGAGTAAAATAGAATTTACAACGTTAAAGGGGCTGCAGGAGCGGAGGGAGCTCAGGGTACATGTGTGTAAATCATTAAAGGTGACAGGACAGGTGGAGAGAGAGAGCGGGTAATAAAGCAGACAGTATCCTGGGCTTTATTAATAGGGACAGAGAGTACAAGAGCAGGGAGGGTGTGTTGAGCTGGTATAAGACACAGACTGAGAGAGAGCGGGTAATAAAGCAGACAGTATCCTGGGCTTTATTAATAGGGACAGAGAGTACAAGAGCAGGGAGGGTGTGTTGAGCTGGTATAAGACACAGACTGAGAGAGAGCGGGTAATAAAGCAGACAGTATCCTGGGGTTTATTAATAGGGACAGAGAGTACAAGAGCAGGGAGGGTGTGTTGAGCTGGTATAAGGCACAGGGTGAGAGAGCGGGTAATAAAGCAGACAGTATCCTGGGCTTTATTAATAGGGACAGAGAGTACAAGAGCAGGGAGGGTGTGTTGAGCTGGAATAAGACACAGGGTGAGGGAGAGCGGGTAATAAAGCAGACAGTATCCTGGGCTTTATTAATAGGGACAGAGAGTACAAGAGCAGGGAGGGTGTGTTGAGCTGGTATAAGTCACAGGGTGAGAGAGAACGGGTAATAAAGCAGACAGTATCCTGGGCTTTATTAATAGGGGCAGAGAGTACAAGAGCAGGGAGGGTGTGTTGAGCTGGTATAAGACACAGACTGAGAGAGAGCGGGTAATAAAGCAGACAGTATCCTGGGCTTTATTAATAGGGGCAGAGAGTACAAGAGCAGGGAGGGTGTGTTGAGCTGGTATAAGACACAGACTGAGAGAGAGCGGGTAATAAAGCAGACAGTATCCTGGGCTTTATTAATAGGGACAGAGAGTACAAGAGCAGGGAGGGTGTGTTGAGCTGGTATAAGACACAGGGTGAGAGAGCGGGTAATAAAGCAGACAGTATCCTGGGATTTATTAATAGGGACAGAGAGTACAAGAGCAGGGAGGGTGTGTTGAGCTGGTATAAGACACAGGGTGAGAGAGCGGGTAATAAAGCAGACAGTATCCTGGGCTTTATTAATAGGGGCAGAGAGTACAAGAGCAGGGAGGATGTGTTGAGCTGGTATAAGACACAGGTTGAGAGAGCGGGTAATAAAGCAGACAGTATCCTGGGGTTTTTTAATAGGGACAGAGAGTACAAGAGCAGGGAGGGTGTGTTGAGCTGGTATAAGACACAGACTGAGAGAGAGCGGGTAATAAAGCAGACAGTATCCTGTGCTTTATTAATAGGGACAGAGAGTACAAGAGCAGGGAGGATGTGTTGAGCTGGTATAAGACACAGGTTGAGAGAGAGCGGGTAATAAAGCAGACAGTATCCTGGGCTTTATTAATAGTGACAGAGAGTACAAGAGCAGGGAGGGTGTGTTGAGCTGGTATAAGACACAGACTGAGAGAGAGCGGGTAATAAAGCAGACAGTATCCTGGGCTTTATTAATAGGGACAGAGAGTACAAGAGCAGGGAGGGTGTGTTGAGCTGGTATAAGACACAGGTTGAGAGAGAGCGGGTAATAAAGCAGACAGTATCCTGGGCTTTATTAATAGGGACAGAGAGTACAAGAGCAGGGAGGGTGTGTTGAGCTGGTATAAGACACAGGGTGAGAGAGAGCGGGTAATAAAGCAGACAGTATCCTGGGCTTTATTAATAGGGACAGAGAGTACAAGAGCAGGGAGGGTGTGTTGAGCTGGAATAAGACACAGGGTGAGGGAGAGCGGGTAATAAAGCAGAAAGTATCCTGGGCTTTGGAGAGAGCATGTAAAAGATTGAGGAGAATGGTTCCAGGGATAAGGAACGTCAGTTCCATGGGTAGATTAGAGAAATTTGGACAGTTCTCCTTGGAGAACAGATGGTCGAGAGGAGATTCGATCAAGGTGTTCAAAACTGTGAGGGGTCTGGTACAGTGTGCAGAAGGAGAAACTGTTCCCATTGGCGGAAGGATGGAGAACCAGAGGGGATACAGATTTAAAGGGATTGGCGACAGGAGAGTAAACTTTTTCGCCAAGCGAGTGGTTAGGATCTGGAACGCACTGTTTGAGAGTGTGGGGGAGACAGGGTCAATCGAGTGGTTAAGATCTGGAATGCACTGAGAGTGTGGGAGAGTCAGGGTCAATCGAGTGGTTCGGATCTGAAACGCACTGTCTGAGAGTGTGGGGGAGACAGGGTCCATCAAGTGGTTAGTGTCTGGAACGCACTGTCTGAGAGTGTGGGGGAGAAAGGGACAATCGAGTGGTTCATATCTGGAACGCACTGTCTGAGAGTCTGGGGGAGACAGGGTCAATCGAGTGGTTAGGGTCTGGAACACTGTCTGAGAGTGTGGGGGAGACAGGGTCAATCGAGTGGTTAGGGTCTGGAACGCACTGTCTGAGAGTGTGGGGGAGACAGGGTCAATCGAGTGGTTAGGATCTGGAATGCACTGAGAGTGTGGGGGAGTCAGGGTCAATCGAGTGGTTCGGATCTGGAACGCACTGTCTGAGAGTGTGGGGGAGACAGGGTCCATCAAGTGGTTAGTGTCTGGAACGCACTGTCTGAGAGTGTGGGGGAGAAAGGGACAATCGAGTGGTTCGTATCTGGAACGCACTGTCTGAGAGTGTGGGGGAGACAGGGTCAATCGAGTGGTTAGGGGCTGGATCGCACTGTCTGAGAGTGTGGGGGAGACAGGGTCAATCGAGTGGTTAGGATCTGGAACGCACTGTCTGAGAGTGTGGGGGAGACAGCGTCAATCGAGTGGTTAGGATCTAGAACACTGTGAGAGTGTGGGGGAGACAGGGTCAATCGAGTGGTTAGGATCTGGAATGCACTGGGAATGTGGGGGAGACAGGGTCAATCGAGTGGTTAGGGTCTGTAACGCACTGTCTGGGAGTGTGGGGGAGACAGGGTCAATCGAGTGGTTAGGATCTGGAACGCACTGTCTGAGAGTGTGGGTGAGACAGGGTCAATCGAGTGGTTAGGATCTGGAACGCGCTGTCTGAGAGTGTGGGGGAGACAGGGTCAATCGAGTGGTTAGGGTCTGGAACGCCCTGTGTGAGAGTGTGGGGGAGACAGGGTCAATCGAGTGGTTAGTGTCTGGAACGCACTGTCTGAGAGTGTGGGGGAGACAGGGTCAATCGAGGCAGTTGAAAGGGAATTGGATCGCTCTCTGAAAGGGAAGTGTTGTCAGGGTAATGGGGAGAAGGTGAGGCGAGCGGGACCAGCTGAGTTGGCAGTCAGTGGGATTCTCTTCCCCCCACCCCACAGAGAGCAGTGGGGGCCGGGGCGTTGAATATATTCGAGGCTGAGTCAGACAGGTTTCTGATCGACAGGTGGAGGAGGGAGGCGAGGGTTGTAGTGGGGGTGGGAGGACAGACAGGAGAGCGGAGCTGAGACCACAATCGGATCAGACACCACCTTCGTAGCAGCGATGGATGGATAGTCTCCCGGGGAACACAGAGAGATCCTGTGGACGTCTGCCTTTAGGACGGGGAGGGACGCTTACGGTGGGGTCACTGTGAACCCTGTGGAGGTCCGGCTTAAACCTCGAGAGGACATCGGCGGGCGGGTGGAGTGGGCAGACTGACGGCGGACACAGTTCCATGCGGAGAAACGGGAAGCGATTCATTTTGGGGGGGTAAGAACGCGGAGAGATGGAGTAAAATAGAATTTACAACGTTAAAGGGGCTGCAGGAGCGGAGGGAGCTCAGGGTACATGTGTGTAAATCATTAAAGGTGACAGGACAGGTGGAGAGAGAGCGGGTAATAAAGCAGACAGTATCCTGGGGTTTATTAATAGGGACAGAGAGTACAAGAGCAGGGAGGGTGTGTTGAGCTGGTATAAGACACTGACTGAGAGAGAGCGGGTAATAAAGCAGACAGTATCCTGGGCTTTATTAATAGGGACAGAGAGTACAAGAGCAGGGAGGGTGTGTTGAGCTGGTATAAGACACAGGGTGAGAGAGAGCGGGTAATAAAGCAGACAGTATCCTGGGCTTTATTAATAGGGACAGAGAGTACAAGAGCAGGTAGGGTGTGTTGAGCTGGTATAAGACACAGGTTGAGAGAGAGAGTGGGTAATAAAGCAGACAGTATCCTGGGATTTATTAATAGGGACAGAGAGTACAAGAGCAGGGAGGGTGTGTTGAGCTGGTATAAGACACAGGGTGAGAGAGCGGGTAATAAAGCAGACAGTATCCTGGGATTTATTAATAGGGACAGAGAGTACAAGAGCAGGGAGGGTGTGTTGAGCTGGTATAAGACACAGGGTGAGAGAGAGCGGGTAATAAAGCAGACAGTATCCTGGGATTTATTAATAGGGACAGAGAGTACAAGAGCAGGGAGGGTGTGTTGAGCTGGTATAAGACACAGACTGAGAGAGAGCGGGTAATAAAGCAGACAGTATCCTGGGCTTTATTAATAGGGACAGAGAGTACAAGAGCAGGGAGGGTGTGTTGAGCTGGTATAAGACACAGGGTGAGAGAGCGGGTAATAAAGCAGACAGTATCCTGGGATTTATTAATAGGGACAGAGAGTACAAGAGCAGGGAGGGTGTGTTGAGCTGGTACAAGACACAGGGTGAGAGAGCGGGTAATAAAGCAGACAGTATCCTGGGCTTTATTAATAGGGACAGAGAGTACAAGAGCAGGGAGGGTGTGTTGAGCTGGTATAAGACACAGACTGAGAGAGAGCGGGTAATAAAGCAGACAGTATCCTGGGCTTTATTAATAGGGACAGAGAGTACAAGAGCAGGGAGGGTGTGTTGAGCTGGTATAAGACACAGACTGAGAGAGAGCGGGTAATAAAGCAGACAGTATCCTGTGCTTTATTAATAGGGACAGAGAGTACAAGAGCAGGGAGGATGTGTTGAGCTGGTATAAGACACAGGGTGAGAGAGAGCGGGTAATAAAGCAGACAGTATCCTGGGCTTTATTAATAGGGACAGAGAGTACAAGAGCAGGGAGGGTGTGTTGAGCTGGTATAAGACACAGGGTGAGAGAGCGGGTAATAAAGCAGACAGTATCCGGGGCTTTATTAATAGGGACAGAGAGTACAAGAGCAGGGAGGGTGTGTTGAGCTGGTATAAGACACAGACTGAGAGAGAGCGGGTAATAAAGCAGACAGTATCCTGGGCTTTATTAATAGGGACAGAGAGTACAAGAGCAGGGAGGGTGTGTTGAGCTGGTATAAGACACAGGGTGAGAGAGAGCGGGTAATAAAGCAGACAGTATCCTGGGCTTTATTAATAGGGACAGAGAGTACAAGAGCAGGGAGGGTGTGTTGAGCTGGTATAAGACACAGACTGAGAGAGAGCGGGTAATAAAGCAGACAGTATCCTGGGCTTTATTAATAGGGGCAGAGAGTACAAGAGCAGGGAGGGTGTGTTGAGCTGGTATAAGACACAGGTTGAGAGAGAGCGGGTAATAAAGCATACAGTTTCCTGGGCTTTATTAATAGGGGCAGAGAGTACAAGAGCAGGGAGGGTGTGTTGAGCTGGTATAAGACACAGACTGAGAGAGAGCGGGTAATAAAGCAGACAGTATCCTGGGCTTTATTAATAGGGACAGAGAGTACAAGAGCAGGGAGGGTGTGTTGAGCTGGAATAAGACACAGGGTGAGAGAGAGCGGGTAATAAAGCAGACAGTATCCTGGGCTTTATTAATAGGGACAGAGAGTACAAGAGCAGGGAGGGTGTGTTGAGCTGGAATAAGACACAGGGTGAGGGAGAGCGGATAATAAAGCAGAAAGTATCCTGGGCTTTGGAGAGAGCATGTAAAAGATTGAGGAGAATGGTTCCAGGGATAAGGAACGTCAGTTCCATGGGTAGATTAGAGAAATTTGGACAGTTCTCCTTGGAGAACAGATGGTCGAGAGGAGATTCGATCAAGGTGTTCAAAACTGTGAGGGGTCTGGTACAGTGTGCAGAAGGAGAAACTGTTCCCATTGGCGGAAGGATGGAGAACCAGAGGGGATACAGATTTAAAGGGATTGGCGACAGGAGAGTAAACTTTTTCGCCAAGCGAGTGGTTAGGATCTGGAACGCACTGTTTGAGAGTGTGGGGGAGACAGGGTCAATCGAGTGGTTAAGATCTGGAATGCACTGAGAGTGTGGGAGAGTCAGGGTCAATCGAGTGGTTCGGATCTGAAACGCACTGTCTGAGAGTGTGGGGGAGACAGGGTCCATCAAGTGGTTAGTGTCTGGAACGCACTGTCTGAGAGTGTGGGGGAGAAAGGGACAATCGAGTGGTTCATATCTGGAACGCACTGTCTGAGAGTCTGGGGGAGACAGGGTCAATCGAGTGGTTAGGGTCTGGAACACACTGTCTGAGAGTGTGGGGGAGACAGGGTCAATCGAGTGGTTAGGGTCTGGAACGCACTGTCTGAGAGTGTGGGGGAGACAGGGTCAATCGAGTGGTTAGGATCTGGAATGCACTGAGAGTGTGGGGGAGACAGGGTCAATCGAGTGGTTAGGATCTGGAACGCACTGTCTGAGAGTGTGGGGGAGACAGGGTCCATCAAGTGGTTAGTGTCTGGAACGCACTGTCTGAGAGTGAGGGGGAGAAAGGGACAATCGAGTGGTTCGTATCTGGAACGCACTGTCTGAGAGTGTGGGGGAGACAGGGTCAATCGAGTGGTTAGGGGCTGGAACGCACTGTCTGAGAGTGTGGGGGAGACAGGGTCAATCGAGTGGTTAGGATCTGGAACGCACTGTCTGAGAGTGTGGGGGAGACAGCGTCAATCGAGTGGTTAGGATCTAGAACACTGTGAGAGTGTGGGGGAGACAGGGTCAATCGAGTGGTTAGGATCTGGAATGCACTGGGAATGTGGGGGAGACAGGGTCAATCGAGTGGTTAGGGTCTGGAACGCACTGTCTGAGTGTGGGGGAGACAGGGTCAATCGAGTGGTTAGGATCTGGAACGCACTGTCTGAGAGTGTGGGGGAGACAGGGTTAATCGAGTGGTTAGGATCTGGAACGCGCTGTCTGAGAGTGTGGGGGAGACAGGGTCAATCGAGTGGTTAGGGTCTGGAACGCACTGTCTGAGAGTGTGGGGGAGACAGGGTCAATCGAGGCAGTTGAAAGGGAATTGGATCGCTCTCTGAAAGAGAAGTGTTGTCAGGGTAATGGGGAGAAGGGGAGGCGAGCGGGACCAGCTGAGTTGTCAGTCAGTGGGATTCTCTTCCCCCCACCCCACAGAGAGCAGTGGGGGCCGGGGCGTTGAATATATTCGAGGCTGAGTCAGACAGGTTTCGGATCGACAGGTGGAGGAGGGAGGCGAGGGTTGTAGTGGGGGTGGGAGGACAGACAGGAGAGCGGAGCTGAGACCACAATCAGATCAGACACCACCTTCGTAGCAGCGATGGATGGATAGTCTCCCGGGGAACACAGAGAGATCCTGTGGACGTCTGCCTTTAGGACGGGGAGGGACGCTTACGGTGGGGTCACTGTAAACCCTGTGGAGGTCCGGCTTAAACCTCGAGAGGACATCGGCGGGCGGGTGGAGTGGGCAGACTGACGGCGGACACAGTTCCATGCGGAGAAACGGGAAGCGATTCATTTTGGGGGGGGTAAGAACGCGGAGAGATGGAGTAAAATAGAATTTACAACGTTAAAGGGGCTGCAGGAGCGGAGGGAGCTCAGGGTACATGTGTGTAAATCATTAAAGGTGACAGGACAGGTGGAGAGAGAGCGGGTAATAAAGCAGACAGTATCCTGGGGTTTATTAATAGGGACAGAGAGTACAAGAGCAGGGAGGGTGTGTTGAGCTGGTATAAGACACAGACTGAGAGAGAGCGGGTAATAAAGCAGACAGTATCCTGGGGTTTTTTAATAGGGACAGAGAGTACAAGAGCAGGGAGGGTGTGTTGAGCTGGTATAAGACACAGGGAGAGAGAGAGCGGGTAATAAAGCAGACAGTATCCTGGGCTTTATTAATAGGGACAGAGAGTACAAGAGCAGGGAGGGTGTGTTGAGCTGGTATAAGACACAGACTGAGAGAGAGCGGGTAATAAAGCAGACAGTATCCTGGGGTTTATTAATAGGGACAGAGAGTACAAGAGCAGGGAGGGTGTGTTGAGCTGGTATAAGACACAGACTGAGAGCGAGCGGGTAATAAAGCAGACAGTATCCTGGGCTTTATTAATAGGGACAGAGAGTACAAGAGCAGGGAGGGTGTGTTGAGCTGGTATAAGACACAGGGTGAGAGAGCGGGTAATAAAGCAGACAGTATCCTGGGCTTTATTAATAGGGGCAGAGAGTACAAGAGCAGGGAGGGTGTGTTGAGCTGGTATAAGACACAGACTGAGAGAGAGCGGGTAATAAAGCAGACAGTATCCTGGGCTTTATTAATAGGGGCAGAGAGTACAAGAGCAGGGAGGGTGTGTTGTGCTGGTATAAGACACAGGGTGAGAGAGAGCGGGTAATAAAGCAGACAGTATCCTGGGCTTTATTAATAGGGACAGAGAGTACAAGAGCAGGGAGGGTGTGTTGAGCTGGTATAAGACACAGGGTGATAGAGCGGGTAATAAAGCAGACAGTATCCTGGACTTTATTAATAGGGACAGAGAGTACAAGAGCAGGGAGGGTGTGTTGAGCTGGTAAAAGAGACAGGGTGAGAGAGCGGGTAATAAAGCAGACAGTATCCTGGGCTTTATTAATAGGGACAGAGAGTACAAGAGCAGGGAGGGTCTGTTGAGCTGGTATAAGACACAGGGTGAGAGAGCGGGTAATAAAGCAGACAGTATCCTGGGCTTTATTAATAGGGACAGAGAGTACAAGAGCAGGGAGGGTGTGTTGAGCTGGTATAAGACACAGGGTGAGAGAGTGGGTAATAAAGCAGACAGTATCCTGGGCTTTATTAATAGGGGCAGAGAGTACAAGAGCAGGGAGGGTGTGTTGAGCTGGTATAAGACACAGACTGAGAGAGAGAGCGGGTAATAAAGCAGACAGTATCCAGGGGTTTATTAATAGGGACAGAGAGTACAAGAGCAGGGAGGGTGTGTTGAGCTGGTATAAGACACAGGGTGAGAGAGAGCGGGTAATAAAGCAGACAGTATCGTGTGCTTTATTAATAGGGACAGAGAGTACAAGAGCAGGGAGGGTGTGTTGAGCTGGTATAAGACACAGGTTGAGAGAGAGCGGGTAATAAAGCAGACAGTATCCTGGGCTTTATTAATAGGGACAGAGAGTACAAGAGCAGGGAGGGTGTGTTGAGCTGGTATAAGACACAGGGTGAGAGAGAGCGGGTAATAAAGCAGACAGTATCCTGGGCTTTATTAATAGGGACAGAGAGTACAAGAGCAGGGAGGGTGTGTTGAGCTGGTATAAGACACAGACTGAGAGAGAGCGGGTAATAAAGCAGACAGTATCCTGGGCTTTATTAATAGGGACAGAGAGTACAAGAGCAGGGAGGGTGTGTTGAGCTGGTATAAGACACAGGGTGAGAGAGCGGGTAATAAAGCAGACAGTATCCTGGGCTTTATTAATAGGGACAGAGAGTACAAGAGCAGGGAGGGTGTGTTGAGCTGGTATAAGACACAGGGTGAGAGAGCGGGTAATAAAGCAGACAGTATCCTGGGCTTTATTAATAGGGACAGAGAGTACAAGAGCAGGGAGGGTGTGTTGAGCTGGTATAAGACACAGGGTGAGAGAGCGGGTAATAAAGCAGACAGTATCCTGGGCTTTATTAATAGGGGCAGAGAGTACAAGAGCAGGGAGGGTGTGTTGAGCTGGTATAAGACACAGGTTGAGTGACAGCGGGTAATAAAGCAGACATTATCCTGGGTTTATTAATAGGGACAGAGAGTACAAGAGCAGGGAGGGTGTGTTGAGCTGGTATAAGACACAGACTGAGAGAGCGGGTAATAAAGCAGACAGTATCCTGGGCTTTATTAATAGGGACAGAGAATACAAGAGCAGGGAGGGTGTGTTGAGCTGGTATAAGACACAGACAGAGAGAGCGGGTAATAAAGCAGACAGTATCCTGGGGTTTATTAAGAGGGACAGAGAGTACAAGAGCAGGGAGGGAGTGTTGAGCTGGTATAAGACACAGGGTGAGAGAGAGTGGGTAATAAAGCAGACAGTATCCTGGGCTTTATTAATAGGGGCAGAGAGTACAAGAGCAGGGAGGGTGTGTTGAGCTGGTATAAGACACAGGTTGAGTGAGAGCGGGTAATAAAGCAGACAGTATCCTGGGCTTTATTAACAGGGACAGAGAGTACAAGAGCAGGGAGGGTGTGTTGAGCTGGTATAAGACACAGACTGAGAGAGAGCGGGTAATAAAGCAGACAGTATCCTGGGCTTTATTAATAGGGACAGAGAGTACAAGAGCAGGGAGGGTGTGTTGAGCTGGTATAAGACACAGGGTGAGAGAGAGCGGGTAATAAAGCAGACAGTATCCTGGGCTTTATTAATAGGGACAGAGAGTACAAGAGCAGGGAGGGTGTGTTGAGCTGGTATAAGACACAGGGTGAGAGAGAGCGGGTAATAAAGCAGACAGTATCCTGGGCTTTATTAATAGGGACAGAGAGTACAAGAGCAGGGAGGGTGTGTTGAGCTGGTATAAGACACAGACTGAGAGAGAGCGGGTAATAAAGCAGACAGTATCCTGGGCTTTATTAATAGGGGCAGAGAGTACAAGAGCAGGGAGGGTGTGTTGAGCTGGTATAAGACACAGGGTGAGAGAGAGCAGGTAATAAAGCAGACAGTATCCTGCGGTTTATTAATAGGGACAGAGAGTACAAGAGCAGGGAGGGTGTGTTGAGCTGGTATTAGACACAGGGTGAGAGAGAGCGGGTAATAAAGCAGACAGTATCCTGGGCTTTATTAATAGGGGCAGAGAGTACAAGAGCAGGGAAGGTGTGTTGAGCTGGTATAAGACACAGACTGAGAGAGAGCGGGTAATAAAGCAGACAGTATCCTGGGGTTTATTAATAGGGACAGAGAGTACAAGAGCAGGGAGGGTGTGTTGAGCTGGTATAAGACACAGGGTGAGAGAGCGGGTAATAAAGCAGACAGTATCCTGGGCTTTATTAATAGGGACAGAGAGTACAAGAGCAGGGAGGGTGTGTTGAGCTGGTATAAGACACAGGGTGAGAGAGAGCAGGTAATAAAGCAGACAGTATCCTGGGCTTTATTAATAGGGACAGAGAGTACAAGAGCAGGGAGGGTGTGTTGAGCTGGTATAAGACACAGGGTGAGAGAGCGGGTAATAAAGCAGACAGTATCCCGGGCTTTATTAATAGGGACAGAGAGTACAAGAGCAGGGAGGGTGTGTTGAGCTGGTACAAGACACAGACTGAGAGAGAGCGGGTAATAAAGCAGACAGTATCCTGGGCTTTATTAATAGGGACAGAGAGTACAAGAGCAGGGAGGGTGTGTTGAGCTGGTATAAGACACAGGGTGAGAGAGAGCGGGTAATAAAGCAGACAGTATCCTGGGCTTTATTAATAGGGACAGAGAGTATAAGAGCAGGGAGGGTGTGTTGAGCTGGTATAAGACACAGACTGAGTGAGAGCGGGTAATAAAGCAGACAGTATCCTGGGCTTTATTAATAGGGACAGAGAGTACAAGAGCAGGGAGGGTGTGTTGAGCTGGTATAAGACACAGGGTGAGAGAGAGCGGGTAATAAAGCAGACAGTATCCTGGGCTTTATTAATAGGGACAGAGAGTACAAGAGCAGGGAGGGTGTGTTGAGCTGGTATAAGACACAGACTGAGAGAGAGCGGGTAATAAAGCAGACAGTATCCTGGGCTTTATTAATAGGGGCAGAGAGTACAAGAGCAGGGAGGGTGTGTTGAGCTGGTATAAGACACAGGGTGAGAGAGAGCAGGTAATAAAGCAGACAGTATCCTGCGGTTTATTAATAGGGACAGAGAGTACAAGAGCAGGGAGGGTGTGTTGAGCTGGTATTAGACACAGGGTGAGAGAGAGCGGGTAATAAAGCAGACAGTATCCTGGGCTTTATTAATAGGGGCAGAGAGTACAAGAGCAGGGAAGGTGTGTTGAGCTGGTATAAGACACAGACTGAGAGAGAGCGGGTAATAAAGCAGACAGTATCCTGGGCTTTTTTAATAGGGGCAGAGAGTACAAGAGCAGGGAGGGTGTGTTGAGCTGGTACAAGACACAGACTGAGAGAGAGCGGGTAATAAAGCAGACAGTATCCTGGGCTTTATTAATAGGGACAGAGAGTACAAGAGCAGGGAGGGTGTGTTGAGCTGGTATAAGACACAGGGTGAGAGAGAGCGGGTAATAAAGCAGACAGTATCCTGGGCTTTATTAATAGGGACAGAGAGTATAAGAGCAGGGAGGGTGTGTTGAGCTGGTATAAGACACAGACTGAGTGAGAGCGGGTAATAAAGCAGACAGTATCCTGGGCTTTATTAATAGGGACAGAGAGTACAAGAGCAGGGAGGGTGTGTTGAGCTGGTATAAGACACAGACTGAGAGAGAGCGGGTAATAAAGCAGACAGTAGCCTGGGGTTTATTAATAGGGACAGAGAGTACAAGAGCAGGGAGGGTGTGTTGAGCTGGTATAAGACACAGACTGAGAGAGCGGGTAATAAAGCAGACAGTATCCTGGGCTTTATTAATAGGGGCAGAGAGTACAAGAGCAGGGAGGGTGTGTTGAGCTGGTATAAGACACAGGGTGAGAGAGAGCGGGTAATAAAGCAGACAGTATCCTGGGCTTTATTAATAGGGGCAGAGAGTACAAGAGCAGGGAGGGTGTGTTGAGCTGGTATAAGACACAGGGTGAGAGAGAGCGGGTAATAAAGCAGACAGTATCCTGGGCTTTATTAATAGGGACAGAGAATACAAGAGCAGGGAGGGTGTGTTGAGCTGGTATAAGACACAGACTGAGAGAGCGGGTAATAAAGCAGACAGTATCCTGGGGTTTATTAATAGGGACAGAGAGTACAAGAGCAGGGAGGGTGTGTTGAGCTGGTATAAGACACAGGGTGAGAGAGCGGGTAATAAAGCAGACAGTATCCTGGGGTTTATTAAGAGGGACAGAGAGTACAAGAGCAGGGAGGGAGTGTTGAGCTGGTATAAGACACAGGGTGAGAGAGAGTGGGTAATAAAGCAGACAGTATCCTGGGGTTTATTAAGAGGGACAGAGAGTACAAGAGCAGGGAGGGTGTGTTGAGCTGGTATAAGACACAGGGTGAGAGAGCGGGTAATAAAGCAGACAGTATCCTGGGCTTTATTAATAGGGGCAGAGAGTACAAGAGCAGGGAGGGTGTGTTGAGCTGGTATAAGACACAGACTGAGAGAGAGCGGGTAATAAAGCTGACAGTATCCTGGGGTTTATTAATAGGGACAGAGAGTACAAGAGCAGGGAGGGTGTGTTGAGCTGGTATAAGACACAGGTTGAGTGAGAGCGGGTAATAAAGCAGACAGTATCCTGGGCTTTATTAACAGGGACAGAGAGTACAAGAGCAGGGAGGGTGTGTTGAGCTGGTATAAGACACAGACTGAGAGAGAGCGGGTAATAAAGCAGACAGTATCCTGGGATTTATTAATAGGGGCAGAGAGTACAAGAGCAGGGAGGGTGTGTTGAGCTGGTATAAGACACAGGGTGAGAGAGCGGGTAATAAAGCAGACAGTATCCTGGGCTTTATTAATAGGGGCAGAGAGTACAAGAGCAGGGAGGGTGTGTTGAGCTGGTATAAGACACAGGGTGAGAGAGAGCAGGTAATAAAGCAGACAGTATCCTGGGCTTTATTAATAGGGACAGAGTGTACAAGAGCAGGGAGGGTGTGTTGAGCTGGTATAAGACACAGGGTGAGAGAGAGCGGGTAATAAAGCAGACAGTATCCTGCGGTTTATTAATAGGGACAGAGAGTACAAGAGCAGGGAGGGTGTGTTGAGCTGGTATAAGACACAGACTGAGAGAGCGGGTAATAAAGCAGACAGTATCCTGGGCTTTATTAATAGAGACAGAGAGTACAAGAGCAGGGAGGGAGTGTTGAGCTGGTATAAGACACAGGGTGAGAGAGAGTGGGTAATAAAGCAGACAGTATCCTGGGGTTTATTAAGAGGGACAGAGAGTACAAGAGCAGGGAGGGTGTGTTGAGCTGGTATAAGACACAGGGTGAGAGAGAGTGGGTAATAAAGCAGACAGTATCCTGGGCTTTATTAACAGGGACAGAGAGTACAAGAGCAGGGAGGGTGTGTTGAGCTGGTATAAGACACAGACTGAGAGAGCGGGTAATAAAGCAGACAGTATCCTGGGCTTTATTAATAGGGACAGAGAATACAAGAGCAGGGAGGGTGTGTTGAGCTGGTATAAGACACAGACTGAGAGAGCGGGTAATAAAGCAGACAGTATCCTGGGCTTTATTAATAGGGACAGAGAGTACAAGAGCAGGGAGGGTGTGTTGAGCTGGTATAAGACACAGGGTGAGAGAGAGCGGGTAATAAAGCAGACAGTATCCTGGGGTTTATTAAGAGGGACAGAGAGTACAAGAGCAGGGAGGATGTGTTGAGCTGGTATAAGACACAGGGTGAGAGAGAGCGGGTAATAAAGCAGACAGTATCCTGGGGTTTATTAATAGGGACAGAGAGTACAAGAGCAGGGAGGGTGTGTTGAGCTGGTATAAGACACAGACTGAGAGAGAGCGGGTAATAAAGCAGACAGTATCCTGGGGTTTATTAATAGGGACAGAGAGTACAAGAGCAGGGAGGGAGTGTTGAGCTGGTATAAGACACTGGGTGAGAGAGAGTGGGTAATAAAGCAGACAGTATCCTGGGGTTTATTAAGAGGGACAGAGAGTACAAGAGCAGGGAGGGTGTGTTGAGCTGGTATAAGACACAGGGTGAGAGAGAGTGGGTAATAAAGCAGACAGTATCCTGGGCTTTATTAATAGGGGCAGAGAGTACAAGAGCAGGGAGGGTGTGTTGAGCTGGTATAAGACACAGACTGAGAGAGAGCGGGTAATAAAGCTGACAGTATCCTGGGGTTTATTAATAGGGACAGACAGTACAAGAGCAGGGAGGGTGTGTTGAGCTGGTATAAGACACAGGTTGAGTGAGAGCGGGTAATAAAGCAGACAGTATCCTGGGCTTTATTAACAGGGACAGAGAGTACAAGAGCAGGGAGGGTGTGTTGAGCTGGTATAAGACACAGACTGAGAGAGAGCGGGTAATAAAGCAGACAGTATCCTGGGATTTATTAATAGGGGCAGAGAGTACAAGAGCAGGGAGGGTGTGTTGAGCTGGTATAAGACACAGGGTGAGAGAGCGGGTAATAAAGCAGACAGTATCCTGGGCTTTATTAATAGGGGCAGAGAGTACAAGAGCAGGGAGGGTGTGTTGAGCTGGTATAAGACACAGGGTGAGAGAGAGCAGGTAATAAAGCAGACAGTATCCTGGGCTCTATTAATAGGGACAGAGTGTACAAGAGCAGGGAGGGTGTGTTGAGCTGGTATAAGACACAGGGTGAGAGAGAGCGGGTAATAAAGCAGACAGTATCCTGGGCTTTATTAATAGGGACAGAGAGTACAAGAGCAGGGAGGGTGTGTTGAGCTGGTATAAGACACAGGGTGAGAGAGAGCGGGTAATAAAGCAGACAGTATCCTGGGGTTTATTAATAGGGACAGAGAGTACAAGAGCAGGGAGGGTGTGTTGAGCTGGTATAAGACACAGGTTGAGTGAGAGCGGGTAATAAAGCAGACATTATCCTGGGTTTATTAATAGGGACAGAGAGTACAAGACCGGTGAGGGTGTGTTGAGCTGGTATAAGACACAGACTGAGAGAGCGGGTAATAAAGCAGACAGTATCCTGGGCTTTATTAATAGGGACAGAGAATACAAGAGCAGGGAGGGTGTGTTGAGCTGGTATAAGACACAGACTGAGAGAGCGGGTAATAAAGCAGACAGTATCCTGGGGTTTATTAAGAGGGACAGAGAGTACAAGAGCAGGGAGGGTGTGTTGAGCTGGTATAAGATACAGGGTGAGAGAGAGTGGGTAATAAAGCAGACAGTATCCTGCGGTTTATTAATAGGGACAGAGAGTACAAGAGCTGGGAGGGTGTGTTGAGCTGGTATTAGACACAGGGTGAGAGAGAGCGGGTAATAAAGCAGACAGTATCCTGGGCTTTATTAATAGGGACAGAGAGTACAAGAGCAGGGAGGGTGTGTTGAGCTGGTATAAGACACAGGGTGAGAGAGAGCGGGTAATAAAGCAGACAGTATCCTGGGCTTTATTAATAGGGGCAGAGAGTACAAGAGCAGGGAGGGTGTGTTGAGCTGGTATAAGACACAGACTGAGAGAGCGGGTAATAAAGCAGACAGTATCCTGGGCTTTATTAATAGGGACAGAGAATACAAGAGCAGGGAGGGTGTGTTGAGCTGGTATAAGACACAGGGTGAGAGAGCGGGTAATAAAGCAGACAGTATCCTGGGCTTTATTAATAGGGACAGAGAATACAAGAGCAGGGAGGGTGTGTTGAGCTGGTATAAGACACAGACTGAGAGAGAGCGGGTAATAAAGCAGACAGTATCCTGGGGTTTATTAAGAGGGACAGAGAGTACAAGAGCAGGGAGGGTGTGTTGAGCTGGTATAAGACACAGGGTGAGAGAGCGGGTAATAAAGCAGACAGTATCCTGGGCTTTATTAATAGGGGCAGAGAGTACAAGAGCAGGGAGGGTGTGTTGAGCTGGTATAAGACACAGACTGAGAGAGAGCGGGTAATAAAGCTGACAGTATCCTGGGGTTTATTAATAGGGACAGAGAGTACAAGAGCAGGGAGGGTGTGTTGAGCTGGTATAAGACACAGGTTGAGTGAGAGCGGGTAATAAAGCAGACAGTATCCTGGGCTTTATTAACAGGGACAGAGAGTACAAGAGCAGGGAGGGTGTGTTGAGCTGGTATAAGACACAGACTGAGAGAGAGCGGGTAATAAAGCAGACAGTATCCTGGGATTTATTAATAGGGGCAGAGAGTACAAGAGCAGGGAGGGTGTGTTGAGCTGGTATAAGACACAGGGTGAGAGAGCGGGTAATAAAGCAGACAGTATCCTGGGCTTTATTAATAGGGGCAGAGAGTACAAGAGCAGGGAGGGTGTGTTGAGCTGGTATAAGACACAGGGTGAGAGAGAGCAGGTAATAAAGCAGACAGTATCCTGGGCTTTATTAATAGGGGCAGAGAGTACAAGAGCAGGGAGGGTGTGTTGAGCTGGTATAAGACACAGACTGAGAGAGAGCGGGTAATAAAGCAGACAGTATCCTGGGCTTTATTAATAGGGACAGAGTGTACAAGAGCAGGGAGGGTGTGTTGAGCTGGTATAAGACACAGGGTGAGAGAGAGCGGGTAATAAAGCAGACAGTATCCTGCGGTTTATTAATAGGGACAGAGAGTACAAGAGCAGGGAGGGTGTGTTGAGCTGGTATAAGACACAGACTGAGAGAGCGGGTAATAAAGCAGACAGTATCCTGGGGTTTATTAAGAGGGGCAGAGAGTACAAGAGCAGGGAGGGAGTGTTGAGCTGGTATAAGACACAGGGTGAGAGAGAGTGGGTAATAAAGCAGACAGTATCCTGGGGTTTATTAAGAGGGACAGAGAGTACAAGAGCAGGGAGGGAGTGTTGAGCTGGTATAAGACACAGGGTGAGAGAGAGTGGGTAATAAAGCAGACAGTATCCTGGGGTTTATTAAGAGGGACAGAGAGTACAAGAGCAGGGAGGGTGTGTTGAGCTGGTATAAGACACAGGGTGAGAGAGAGTGGGTAATAAAGCAGACAGTATCCTGGGCTTTATTAATAGGGGCAGAGAGTACAAGAGCAGGGAGGGTGTGTTGAGCTGGTATAAGACACAGACTGAGAGAGAGCGGGTAATAAAGCTGACAGTATCCTGGGCTTTATTAATAGGGACAGAGAGTACAAGAGCAGGGAGGGTGTGTTGAGCTGGTATAAGACACAGGGTGAGAGAGAGCGGGTAATAAAGCAGACAGTATCCTGGGGTTTATTAACAGGGACAGAGAGTACAAGAGCAGGGAGGGTGTGTTGAGCTGGTATAAGACACAGACTGAGAGAGCGGGTAATAAAGCAGACAGTATCCTGGGCTTTATTAATAGGGACAGAGAGTACAAGAGCAGGGAGGGTGTGTTGAGCTGGTATAAGACACAGACTGAGAGAGCGGGTAATAAAGCAGACAGTATCCTGGGCTTTATTAATAGGGACAGAGAGTACAAGAGCAGGGAGGGTGTGTTGAGCTGGTATAAGACACAGGGTGAGAGAGAGCGGGTAATAAAGCAGACAGTATCCTGGGGTTTATTAAGAGGGACAGAGAGTACAAGAGCAGGGAGGGAGTGTTGAGCTGGTATAAGACACTGGGTGAGAGAGAGTGGGTAATAAAGCAGACAGTATCCTGGGGTTTATTAAGAGGGACAGAGAGTACAAGAGCAGGGAGGGTGTGTTGAGCTGGTATAAGACACAGGGTGAGAGAGAGTGGGTAATAAAGCAGACAGTATCCTGGGCTTTATTAATAGGGGCAGAGAGTACAAGAGCAGGGAGGGTGTGTTGAGCTGGTATAAGACACAGACTGAGAGAGAGCGGGTAATAAAGCTGACAGTATCCTGGGGTTTATTAATAGGGACAGAGAGTACAAGAGCAGGGAGGGTGTGTTGAGCTGGTATAAGACACAGGTTGAGTGAGAGCGGGTAATAAAGCAGACAGTATCCTGGGCTTTATTAACAGGGACAGAGAGTACAAGAGCAGGGAGGGTGTGTTGAGCTGGTATAAGACACAGGGTGAGAGAGCGGGTAATAAAGCAGACAGTATCCTGGGCTTTATTAATAGGGGCAGAGAGTACAAGAGCAGGGAGGGTGTGTTGAGCTGGTATAAGACACAGGGTGAGAGAGAGCAGGTAATAAAGCAGACAGTATCCTGGGCTCTATTAATAGGGACAGAGTGTACAAGAGCAGGGAGGGTGTGTTGAGCTGGTATAAGACACAGGGTGAGAGAGAGCGGGTAATAAAGCAGACAGTATCCTGCGGTTTATTAATAGGGACAGAGAGTACAAGAGCAGGGAGGGTGTGTTGAGCTGGTATAAGACACAGGGTGAGAGAGAGCGGGTAATAAAGCAGACAGTATCCTGGGGTTTATTAATAGGGACAGAGAGTACAAGAGCAGGGAGGGTGTGTTGAGCTGGTATAAGACACAGGTTGAGTGAGAGCGGGTAATAAAGCAGACATTATCCTGGGTTTATTAATAGGGACAGAGAGTACAAGACCGGTGAGGGTGTGTTGAGCTGGTATAAGACACAGACTGAGAGAGCGGGTAATAAAGCAGACAGTATCCTGGGCTTTATTAATAGGGACAGAGAATACAAGAGCAGGGAGGGTGTGTTGAGCTGGTATAAGACACAGACTGAGAGAGCGGGTAATAAAGCAGACAGTATCCTGGGGTTTATTAAGAGGGACAGAGAGTACAAGAGCAGGGAGGGTGTGTTGAGCTGGTATTAGACACAGGGTGAGAGAGAGCGGGTAATAAAGCAGACAGTATCCTGGGCTTTATTAATAGGGACAGAGAGTACAAGAGCAGGGAGGGTGTGTTGAGCTGGTATAAGACACAGACTGAGAGAGAGCGGGTAATAAAGCAGACAGTATCCTGGGCTTTATTAATAGGGACAGAGAGTACAAGAGCAGGGAGGGTGTGTTGAGCTGGTATAAGACACAGACTGAGAGAGAGCGGGTAATAAAGCAGACAGTATCCTGGGCTTTATTAATAGGGACAGAGAGTACAAGAGCAGGGAGGGTGTGTTGAGCTGGTATAAGACACAGGGTGAGAGAGCGGGTAATAAAGCAGACAGTATCCTGGGATTTATTAATAGGGGCAGAGAGTACAAGAGCAGGGAGGGTGTGTTGAGCTGGTATAAGACACAGGGTGAGAGAGCGGGTAATAAAGCAGACAGTATCCTGGGCTTTATTAATAGGGGCAGAGAGTACAAGAGCAGGGAGGGTGTGTTGAGCTGGTATAAGACACAGGGTGAGAGAGAGCAGGTAATAAAGCAGACAGTATCCTGGGCTTTATTAATAGGGACAGAGAGTACAAGAGCAGGGAGGGTGTGTTGAGCTGGTATAAGACACAGGGTGAGAGAGAGCGGGTAATAAAGCAGACAGTATCCTGCGGTTTATTAATAGGGACAGAGAGTACAAGAGCAGGGAGGGTGTGTTGAGCTGGTATAAGACACAGGTTGAGTGAGAGCGGGTAATAAAGCAGACATTATCCTGGGTTTATTAATAGGGACAGAGAGTACAAGACCGGGGAGGGTGTGTTGAGCTGGTATAAGACACAGACTGAGAGAGCGGGTAATAAAGCAGACAGTATCCTGGGCTTTATTAATAGGGACAGAGAATACAAGAGCAGGGAGGGTGTGTTGAGCTGGTATAAGACACAGACTGAGAGAGCGGGTAATAAAGCAGACAGTATCCTGGGGTTTATTAAGAGGGACAGAGAGTACAAGAGCAGGGAGGGTGTGTTGAGCTGGTATAAGACACAGGGTGAGAGAGAGCGGGTAATAAAGCAGACAGTATCCTGGGGTTTATTAATAGGGGCAGAGAGTACAAGAGCAGGGAGGGTGTGTTGAGCTGGTATAAGACACAGGGTGAGAGAGCGGGTAATAAAGCAGACAGTATCCTGGGCTTTATTAATAGGGACAGAGAGTACAAGAGCAGGGAGGGTGTGTTGAGCTGGTATAAGACACAGGGTGAGAGAGCGGGTAATAAAGCAGACAGTATCCTGGGGTTTATTAATAGGGACAGAGAGTACAAGAGCAGGGAGGGTGTGTTGAGCTGGTATAAGACACAGACTGAGAGAGAGCGGGTAATAAAGCAGACAGTATCCTGGGCTTTATTAATAGGGACAGAGAGTACAAGAGCAGGGAGGGTGTGTTGAGCTGGTATAAGACACAGGTTGAGAGAGAGCGGGTAATAAAGCAGACAGTATCCTGGGCTTTATTAATAGGGACAGAGAGTACAAGAGCAGGGAGGGTGTGTTGAGCTGGTATAAGACACAGCGTGAGAGAGAGCGGGTAATAAAGCAGACAGTATCCTGGGCTTTATTAATAGGGACAGAGAGTACAAGAGCAGGGAGGGTGTGTTGAGCTGGTATAAGACACAGGGTGAGAGAGAGTGGGTAATAAAGCAGACAGTATCCTGGGCTTTATTAATAGGGACAGAGAGTACAAGAGCAGGGAGGGTGTGTTGAGCTGGTATAAGACACAGGGTGAGAGAGAGCGGGTAATAAAGCAGACAGTATCCTGGGCTTTATTAATAGGGACAGAGTACAAGAGCAGGGAGGGTGTGTTGAGCTGGTATAAGACACAGACAGAGAGAGCGGGTAATAAAGCAGACAGTATCCTGGGCTTTATTAATAGGGACAGAGTACAAGAGCAGGGAGGGTGTGTTGAGCTGGTATAAGACACAGACAGAGAGAGCGGGTAATAAAGCAGACAGTATCCTGGGCTTTATTAATAGGGGCAGAGAGTACAAGAGCAGGGAGGGTGTGTTGAGCTGGCATAAGACACAGGGTGAGAGAGAGCGGGTAATAAAGCAGACAGTATCCTGCGGTTTATTAATAGGGACAGAGAGTACAAGAGCAGGGAGGGTGTGTTGAGCTGGTATTAGACACAGGGTGAGAGAGAGCGGGTAATAAAGCAGACAGTATCCTGGGCTTTATTAACAGGGACAGAGAGTACAAGAGCAGGGAGGGTGTGTTGAGTTGGTATAAGACACAGACTGAGAGAGAGCGGGTAATAAAGCAGACAGTATCCTGGGCTTTATTAATAGGGACATAGAGTACAAGAGCAGGGAGGGTGTGTTGAGCTGGTATAAGACACAGGGTGAGAGAGAGCGGGTAATAAAGCAGACAGTATCCTGCGGTTTATTAATAGGGACAGAGAGTACAAGAGCAGGGAGGGTGTGTTGAGCTGGTATAAGACACAGGGTGAGAGAGTGGGTAATAAAGCAGACAGTATCCTGGGCTTTATTAATAGGGACAGAGAGTACAAGAGCAGGGAGGGTGTGTTGAGTTGGTATAAGACACAGACTGAGAGAGAGCGGGTAATAAAGCAGACAGTATCCTGGGCTTTATTAATAGGGACATAGAGTACAAGAGCAGGGAGGGTGTGTTGAGCTGGTATAAGACACAGGGTGAGAGAGAGCGGGTAATAAAGCAGACAGTATCCTGGGCTTTATTAATAGGGACAGAGAGTACAAGAGCAGGGAGGGTGTGTTGAGCTGGTATAAGACACAGACTGAGAGAGAGCGGGTAATAAAGCAGACAGTATCCCGGGCTTTATTAATAGCGACAGAGAGTACAAGAGCAGGGAGGGTGTGTTGAGCTGGTATAAGACACAGACAGAGAGAGCGGGTAATAAAGCAGACAGTATCCTGGGCTTTATTAATAGGGACAGAGAGTACAAGAGCAGGGAGGGTGTGTTGAGCTGGCATAAGACACAGGGTGAGAGAGAGCGGGTAATAAAGCAGACAGTATCCTGCGGTTTATTAATAGGGACAGAGAGTACAAGAGCAGGGAGGGTGTGTTGAGCTGGTATATGACACAGGTTGAGAGAGAGCGGGTAATAAAGCAGACAGTATCCTGGGCTTTATTAATAGGGGCAGAGTGTACAAGAGCAGGGAGGGTGTGTTGAGCTGGTATAAGACACAGACTGAGAGAGAGCGGGTAATAAAGCAGACAGTATCCTGGGCTTTATTAATAGGGACAGAGAGTACAAGAGCAGGGAGGGTGTGTTGAGCTGGTATAAGACACAGGGTGAGAGAGCGGGTAATAAAGCAGACAGTATCCTGGGCGTTATTAATAGGGACAGAGAGTACAGGAGCAGGGAGGGTGTGTTGAGCTGGTATAAGACACAGGGTGAGAGAGAGCGGGTAATAAAGCAGACAGTATCCTGGGCTTTATTAATAGGGACAGAGAGTACAAGAGCAGGGAGGGTGTGTTGAGCTGGTATAAGACACAGGGTGAGTGAGCGGGTAATAAAGCAGACAGTATTCTGGGGTTTATTAATAGGGACAGAGAGTACAAGAGCAGGGAGGGTGTGTTGAGCTGGTATAAGACACAGACTGAGAGAGAGCGGGTAATAAATCAGACAGTATCCTGGGATTTATTAATAGGGACAGAGAGTACAAGAGCAGGGAGGGTGTGTTGAGCTGGTATAAGACACAGACTGAGAGAGAGCGGGTAATAAATCAGACAGTATCCTGGGATTTATTAATAGGGACAGAGAGTACAAGAGCAGGGAGGGTGTGTTGAGCTGGTATAAGACACAGGTTCAGCCTCAGCTGGAGTGTTGTGTCCAGTTCTGGGCTCCGCACTTTGGGAAGGATGTGAAGGGGTTGGAGAGAGTGTGGAAAAGATTGACGAGAATGGTTCCAGGGAGAAGGAACTTCATTTCCATGGGTAGATTAGAGAAATTTGGACTGTTTTCCTTGGAGAACAGATGGTCGAGAGGAGATTCGATCGAGGTGTTCAAAAGCGTGAGGGGTCCGGTACAGAGTGGAGAGGGAGAGACTGTTCCCATTGGCGGAAGGATGGAGAACCAGAGGGGACACAGATTTAAGGGGATTGGGGACAGGAGAAGAAACTTTTTCACACAGCGAGTGGTAAGGGTCGGGAATGCACTGTCTGAGAGTGTGGGGGAGACAGGGTCAATCGAGTGGTTAGGATCTGGAACGCACTGTCTGAGAGTGTGGGGGAGACAGGGTCAATCGAGTGGTTAGGATCTGGAACGCGCTGTCTGAGAGTGTGGGGGAGACAGGGTCAATCGAGTGGTTAGGGTCTAGAACGCACTGTCTGAGAGTGTGGGAGAGACAGGGTCAATCGAGTGGTTAGGATCTGGAACGCACTGTCTGAGAGTGGGGGAGACAGGGTCAATTGAGTGGTTAGGGTCTGGAACGCACTGTCTGAGAGTGTGGGGGAGACAGGGTCAATCGAGTGGTTAGGATCTGGAACGCAGTGTCTGAGAGTGTGGGGGAGACAGGGTCAATCGAGTGGTTAGGGTCTGGAACGCAGTGTCTGAGAGTGTGGGGGAGACAGGGTCAATCGAGTGGTTAGCGTCTGGAACGCACTGTCTGAGAGTGTGGGGAGACAAGAGTGAATCGAGTGGTTAGGGTCTGGAACGCACTGTCTGAGAGTGTGGGGGAGACAGGGTCAATCGAGTGGTTAGGATCTGGAACGCACTGAGAGTGTGGGGGAGACAGGGTAAATCGAGTGGTTAGGGTCTGGAACGCACTGTCTGAGA
Source organism: Isurus oxyrinchus (assembly GCA_026770705.1). Lineage (NCBI taxonomy): Eukaryota > Metazoa > Chordata > Chondrichthyes > Lamniformes > Lamnidae > Isurus > Isurus oxyrinchus. Next base: position 28,180 of record JANJGN010004096.1, read on the forward strand.
GTGTGGGGGAGACAGGGTCAATCGAGTGGTTAGGATCTGGAACGCACTGTCTGAGAGTGTGGGGGAGACAGGGTCAATCGAGTGGTTAGGATCTGGAACGCACTGTCTGAGAGTGTGGGGGAGACAGGGTCAATCGAGTGGTTAGTGTCTGGAACGCACTGTCTGAGAGTGTGGGGGAGACAGGGTCAATCGAGTGGTTAGGGTCTGGAATGCACTGTCTGAGAGTGTGGGGGAGACAGGGTCAATCGAGTGGTTAGGGTCTGGAACGCACTGTCTGAGAGTGTGGGGGAGACAGGGTCAATCGAGTGGTTAGGGTCTGGAACGCACTGTCTGAGAGTGTGGGGGAGACAGGGTCAATCGAGTGGTTAGGGTCTGGAACGCACTGTCTGAGAGTGTGGGGGAGACAGGGTCAATCGAGTGGTTAGGGTCTGGAACGCACTGTCTGAGAGTGTGGGGGAGACAGGGTCAATCGAGTGGTTAGGGTCTGGAACGCACTGTCTGAGAGTGTGGGGGAGACAGGGTCAATCGAGTGGTTAGGGTCTGGAACGGACTGTCTGGGAGTGTGGGGGAGACAGGGTCAATCGAGTGGTTAGGGTCTGGAACGCACTGTCTGAGAGTGTGGGGGAGACAGGGTCAATCGAGTGGTTAGGGTCTGGAACGCACTGTCTGAGAGTGTGGGGGAGACAGGGTCAATCGAGTGGTTAGGGTCTGGAACGCACTGTCTGAGAGTGTGGGGGAGACAGCGTCAATCGAGTGGTTAGGGTCTGGAACGGACTGTCTGGGAGTGTGGGGGAGACAGGGTCAATCGAGTGGTTAGGATCTGGAACGCGCTGTCTGAGAGTGTGGGGGAGACAGGGTCAATCGAGTGGTTAGGGTCTAGAACGCACTGTCTGAGAGTGTGGGAGAGACAGGGTCAATCGAGTGGTTAGGATCTGGAACGCACTGTCTGAGAGTGGGGCAGACAGGGTCAATTGAGTGGTTAGGGTCTGGAACGCACTGTCTGAGAGTGTGGGGGAGACAGGGTCAATCGAGTGGTTAGGATCTGGAACGCAGTGTCTGAGAGTGTGGGGGAGACAGGGTCAATCGAGTGGTTAGGGTCTGGAACGCAGTGTCTGAGAGTGTGGGGGAGACAGGGTCAATCGAGTGGTTAGCGTCTGGAACGCACTGTCTGAGAGTGTGGGGAGACAAGAGTGAATCGAGTGGTTAGGGTCTGGAACGCACTGTCTGAGAGTGTGGGGGAGACAGGGTCAATCGAGTGGTTAGGATCTGGAACGCACTGAGAGTGTGGGGGAGACAGGGTAAATCGAATGGTTAGGGTCTGGAACGCACTGTCTGAGAGTGTGGGGGAGACAGGGTCAATCGAGTGGTTAGGATCTGGAACGCACTGTCTGAGAGTGTGGGGGAGACAGGGTCAATCGAGTGGTTAGGATCTGGAACGCACTGTCTGAGAGTGTGGGGGAGACAGGGTCAATCGAGTGGTTAGTGTCTGGAACGCACTGTCTGAGAGTGTGGGGGAGACAGGGTCAATCGAGTGGTTAGGGTCTGGAACGCACTGTCTGAGAGTGTGGGGGAGACAGGGTCAATCGAGTGGTTAGGGTCTGGAACGCACTGTCTGAGAGTGTGGGGGAGACAGGGTCAATCGAGTGGTTAGGGTCTGGAACGCACTGTCTGAGAGTGTGGGGGAGACAGGGTCAATCGAGTGGTTAGGGTCTGGAACGCACTGTCTGAGAGTGTGGGGGAGACAGGGTCAATCGAGTGGTTAGGGTCTGGAACGCACTGTCTGAGAGTGTGGGGGAGACAGGGTCAATCGAGTGGTTAGGGTCTGGAACGGACTGTCTGGGAGTGTGGGGGAGACAGGGTCAATCGAGTGGTTAGGGTCTGGAACGCACTGTCTGAGAGTGTGGGGGAGACAGGGTCAATCGAGTGGTTAGGGTCTGGAACGCACTGTCTGAGAGTGTGGGGGAGACAGGGTCAATCGAGTGGTTAGGGTCTGGAACGCACTGTCTGAGAGTGTGGGGGAGACAGCGTCAATCGAGTGGTTAGGGTCTGGAACGGACTGTCTGGGAGTGTGGGGGAGACAGGGTCAATCGAGTGGTTAGGGTCTGGAACGCACTGTCTAAGAGTGTGGGGGAGACAGGGTCAATCGAGTGGTTAGGATCTGGAACGCACTGTCTGAGAGTGTGGGGGAGACAGGGTCAATCGAGTGGTTAGGGTCTGGAACGCACTGTCTGAGAGTGTGGTGGAGACAGGGTCAATCGAGTGGTTAGTGTCTGGAACGCACTGTCTGAGAGTGTGGGGGAGACAGGGTCAATCGAGGCAGTTGAAAGGGAATTGGATCGCTCTCTGAAAGGGAAGTGTTGTCAGGGTAATGGGGAGAAGGTGAGGCGAGCGGGACCAGCTGAGTTGTCAGTCAGTGGGATTCTCTTCCCCCCACCCCACAGAGAACAGTGGGGGCCGGGGCGTTGAATATATTCGAGGCTGAGTCAGACAGGTTTCTGATCGACAGGAGGAGGAGGGAGGCGAGGGTTGTGGTGGGGGTGGGAGGACAGACAGGAGAGCGGAGCTGAGACCACAATCGGGTCAGACACCATCTTCGTGGCAGCGATGGATGGACAGTCTCCCGGGGAACACACAGAGAGAACCTGTGGACGTCTGCCTTTAGGATGGGGAGGCACGCTTACGGTGGGGTCACTGTGAACCCTGTGGAGGTCCGGCTTAAACCTCGAGAGGACATCAGCGGGCGGGTGGAGTGGGCAGACTGTCGGCGGACACAGTTCCATGCGGAGAAACGGGAAGTGATTCATTTTGGGGGGGTAAGAACGCGGAGAGATGGAGTAAAATAGAATTTACAACGTTAAAGGGGCTGCAGGAGCGGAGGGAGCTCAGGGTACATGTGTGTAAATCATTAAAGGTGACAGGACAGGTGGAGAGAGAGCGGGTAATAAAGCAGACAGTATCCTGGGCTTTATTAATAGGGACAGAGAGTACAAGAGCAGGGAGGGTGTGTTGAGCTGGTATAAGACACAGGGTGAGAGAGCGGGTAATAAAGCAGACAGTATCCTGGGCTTTATTAATAGGGGCAGAGAGTACAAGAGCAGGGAGGGTGTGTTGAGCTGGTATAAGACACAGACTGAGAGAGAGCGGGTAATAAAGCAGACAGTATCCTGGGCTTTATTAATAGGGACAGAGAGTACAAGAGCAGGGAGGGTGTGTTGAGCTGGTATAAGACACAGACTGAGAGAGAGCGGGTAATAAAGCACAGTATCCTGGGCTTTATTAACAGGGACAGGGAGTACAATAGCAGGGAGGGTGTGTTGAGCTGGTATAAGACACAGACTGAGAGAGAGCGGGTAATAAAGCACAGTATCCTGGGCTTTATTAACAGGGACAGAGAGTACAATAGCAGGGAGGGTGTGTTGAGCTGGTATAAGACACAGGTTGAGAGAGAATCGTTCCCGGGAGGAAAATAGAATTTACAACGTTAAATACAGTGGCTACAAGAGCAGGTCAGAGGCTAGGAATCATGCGACGAGTAACTCACCTCCTGACTCCCCAAAGCCTGTCCACCATCTACAAGGTACAAGTCAGGAGTGTGATGGAACATTCCCCACTTGCCTGGATGAGTCTCGACACTTGTCTTGACACCATCCAGGACAAAGCAGCCCACTTGATTGCCACCACATCCACAAACATTCACTCCCTCCACCACCGACGCACAGTAGCAGCAGCGTGTGTACCATCTACAAGATACACTGCAGAAATTCACCAAGGCTCCTTCGACAGCACCTTCCAAACCCATGACCACTACCATCTAGAAGGACAAGAGCAGCAGATAGATGGGAATACCACCACCTGGAGGGTCCCTCCAAGCCACTCACCATCCTGACTTGAAAATATATCGCCATTCCTTCACTGTCGCTGGGTGGAAATCCTGGAACTCCCTCCCTAACAGCGCTGTGGGTGTACCTACACCACACGGACAAAATCCTGGAACTCCCTCCCTAACAGCGCCGTGGGTGTACCTACACCACACGGACAAAATCCTGGAAATCCCTCCCTAACAGCGCCGTGGGTGTACCTACACCACACGGACAAAATCCTGGAACTCCCTCCCTAACAGCGCCGTGGGTGTACCTACACCACACGGACAAAATCCTGGAACTCCCTCCCTAACAGCACTGTGGGTGTACCTACACCACACGGACAAAATCCTGGAACTCCCTCCCGAACAGCACTGTGGGTGTACCTACACCACTCGGACAAAATCCTGGAACTCCCTCCCTAACAGCGCCGTGGGTGTACCTACACCACACAGACAAAATCCTGGAACTCCCTCCCTAACAGCACCGTGGGTGTACCTACACCACACGGACAAAATCCTGGAACTCCCTCCCTAACAGCGTCGTGGGTGTACCTACACCACACGGACAAAATCCTGGAACTCCCTCCCTAACAGCGCGATGGGTGTACCTACACCACTCGGACAAAATCCTGGAACTCCCTCCCTAACAGCGCCGTGGGTGTACCTACACCACACAGACAAAATCCTGGAACTCCCTCCCTAACAGCACCGTGGGTGTACCTACACCACACGGACAAAATCCTGGAACTCCCTCCCTAACAGCGTCGTGGGTGTACCTACACCACACGGACAAAATCCTGGAACTCCCTCCCTAACAGCGCCGTGGGTGTACCTACACCACAAGGACAAAATCCTGGAACTCCCTCCCTAACAGCGCCGTGGGTGTACCTACACCACAAAGGACAAAATCCTGGAACTCCCTCCCTATCAGCGCCGTGGGTGTACCTACACCACAGGGACAAAATCCTGGAACTCCCTCCCTAACAGCGCCGTGGGTGTACCTACACCACACGGACAAAATCCTGGAACTCCCTCCCTAACAGCACTGTGGGTGTACCTACACCACACAGGGGACAAAATCCTGGAACTCCCTCCCTAACAGCGCCGTGGGTGTACCTACACAACACGGACAAAATCCTGGAACTCCCTCCCTAACAGCACTGTGGGTGTACCTACACCACACAGGGGACAAAATCCTGGAACTCCCTCCCTAACAGCGCCGTGGGTGTACCTACACCACAGGGACAAAATCCTGGAACTCCCTCCCTAAGAGCACCGTGGGTGTACCTACACCACTCGGACAAAATCCTGGAACTCCCTCCCTAACAGCGCCGTGGGTGTACCTACACCACACAGACAAAATCCTGGAACTCCCTCCCTAACAGCACCGTGGGTGTACCTACACCACACGGACAAAATCCTGGAACTCCCTCCCTAACAGCGTCGTGGGTGTACCTACAGCACACGGACAAAATCCTGGAACTCCCTCCCTAACAGCGCCGTGGGTGTACCTACACCACTCGGACAAAATCCTGGAACTCCCTCCCTAACAGCGCCGTGGGTGTACCTACACCACACAGACAAAATCCTGGAACTCCCTCCCTAACAGCGCCGTGGGTGTACCTACACCACACAGACAAAATCCTGGAACTCCCTCCCTAACAGCACCGTGGGTGTACCTACACCACACGGACAAAATCCTGGAACTCCCTCCCTAACAGCGTCGTGGGTGTACCTACACCACACGGACAAAATCCTGGAACTCCCTCCCTAACAGCGCCGTGGGTGTACCTACACCACAAGGACAAAATCCTGGAACTCCCTCCCTAACAGCGCCGTGGGTGTACCTACACCACAAGGACAAAATCCTGGAACTCCCTCCCTAACAGCGCCGTGGGTGTACCTACACCACACGGACAAAATCCTGGAACTCCCTCCCTAACAGCACTGTGGGTGTACCTACACCACACAGGGGACAAAATCCTGGAACTCCCTCCCTAACAGCGCCGTGGGTGTACCTACACCACAGGGACAAAATCCTGGAACTCCCTCCCTAACAGCGCCGTGGGTGTACCTACACCACAGGGACAAAATCCTGGAACTCCCTCCCTAAGAGCACCGTGGGTGTACTTACACCACACGGACAAAATCCTGGAACTCCCTCCCTAACAGCGCCGTGGGTGTACCTACACCACAGGGACAAAATCCTGGAACTCCCTCCCTAAGAGCACCGTGGGTGTACTTACACCACACGGACAAAATCCTGGAACTCCCTCCCTAACAGCGCCGTGGGTGTACCTACACCACAGGGACAAAATCCTGGAACTCCCTCCCTAACAGCGCCGTGGGTGTACCTACAGCACAGGGACAAAATCCTGGACTCTCCCTCCCTAACAGCGCCGTGGATGTACCTACACCACACGGACAAAATCCTGGAACTCCCTCCCTAACAGCGCCGTGGGTGTACCTACACAATACGGACAAATCCTGGAACTCCCTCCCTAACAGCGCCGTGGGTGTACCTACACCATACGGACAAAATCCTGGAACTCCCTCCCTAACAGCGCCGTGGGTGTACCTACACCACACGGGACAAAATCCTGGAACTCCCTCCCTAACAGCGCCGAGGGTGTACCTACACCACAGGGACAAAATCCTGGAGCTCCCTCCCTAACAGCGCTATGGGTGTACCTACACCACACAGGACAAAATCCTGGAACTTCCCTCCCTAACAGCACCGTGGGTGTACCTACAGCACACGGACAAAATCCTGGAACTCCCTCCCTAACAGCACCGTGAGTGTACCTACACCACAGGGACAAAATTCTGGAACTCCCTCCCTAACAGCGCCGTGGGTGTACCTACACAACACGGACAAAATCCTGGAACTCCCTCCCTAACAGCGCCGTGGGTGTACCTACACCACACAGGGGACAAAATCCTGGAACTCCCTCCCTAA
>JANJGN010004097.1:0-36723 GCA_026770705.1 Isurus oxyrinchus
GCGCCCGTCCGTCTCTCTCGCGCCCCGTCCGTCTCTCTCGCGCCCGTCCGCCTCTCTCTCACCCGTCCGCCTCTCTCTCTCTCGCCCGTCCGCCCCTCTCTCTCGCTGTCGCCCGTCCGCCTCTGTCGCCAGTCCGCCTCTCTCTCGCCCGTCCGTCTCTCTCTCTCGCCCGTCCGTCTCTCTCTCTCGCCCGTCCGTCTCTCTCTCTCGCCCGTCCGTCTCTCTCTCTCGCCCGTCCGTCTCTCTCTCTCGCCCGTCCGTCTCTCTCTCTCGCCCGTCCGTCTCTCTCTCTCGCCCGTCCGTCTCTCTCTCTCGCCCGTCCGTCTCTCTCTCTCGCCCGTCCGTCTCTCTCTCTCGCCCGTCCGTCTCTCTCTCTCGCCCGTCCGTCTCTCTCTCTCGCCCGTCCGTCTCTCTCTCTCGCCCCGTCCGTCTCTCTCTCTCTCGCCCGTCCATCTCTCTCTCCGGCCCTCTCTCTTTCTCGCCCGTCTCTCTCCTCGCCCTTCTCGCTCTCGCCCGTCTCTTGCCCGTCTGTCTCTCTCTCACGCCCATGTCTCTCTCTCTCACTCCCGTCTCTCTCTGTCTATCACGCCCGTCTGCCTCTCCCTCTCTGACTCTCACACCTGTCGCTCTCTCTCTCGCCCGTCCGTCTCTCTCTCGCCCGTCCGTCTCTCTCTCGCCCGTCCGTCTCTCTCGCGCCCCGTCCCGTCTCTCTCGCGCCCTTCCGTCTCTCTCGCGCCCGTCCGTCTCTCTCGCGCCCGTCCGTCTCTCTCGCGCCCGTCCGTCTCTCTCGCGCCCGTCCGTCTCTCTCGCGCCCGTCCGTCTCTCTCGCGCCCGTCCGTCTCTCTCGCGCCCGTCCGTCTCTCTCGCGCCTGTCCGCCTCTCTCTCTCTCGCCCGTCCGCCACTCTCTCTCTCTGACGCCCGTCCGCCTCTCTCTCTCTCTCTCGCCCGTCCGCCTCTTTCTCTCCCTCTCTCGCCCGTCTCTCTCTCTCTCTCTCTCTCGCCCCTCCGCCTCTCTCTCTCTCGCCCTCCGTCTCTCTCTCACGCCCATCTCTCTCGCCCTCCGTCTCTCTCTCTCTCACGCCCATCCCTCTCGCCGGTCCGCCTCTCTCTCTCTCGTCCTCCGTCTCTCTCTCTCACGCCCATCTCTCTCGCCGGTCCGCCTCTCTCTCTCTCTCTCGCCCGTCCACCTCTCTCTCTCTCTCTCGCCGGTCCGCCTCTCTCTCTCTCACGCCCGTCCGCCTCTCTCTCTCTCGCCCGTCCGCCTCTCTCTCTCGCCCGTCCCGCCTCTCTCTCTCTCGCCCGTCCGCCTCTTTCTCTCTCCCTCTCGCCCGTCTCTCTCTCTCTCTCTCGCCCTCTGTCTCTCTCTCACGCCCATCTCTCTCGCCCTCCGTCTCTCTCTCTCTCACTCCCATCCCTCTCGCCGGTCCGCCTCTCTCTCTCTCTCGCCCGTCCGTCTCTCTCTCTCTCACGCCCCATTCCCCTCTCGCCGGTCCGCCTCTCTCTCTCTCGCCCGTCCGCATCTCTCTCTCTCTCGCCTGTCCGCCTCTCTCTCTCTCTCGCCCGTCCGCCTCTCTCTCTCTCTCTCGCCCGTCCGCCTCTCTCTCGCCCGTCCCGCCTCTCTCTCTCTCTCGCCCGTCCGCCTCTCTCTCTCTCTCTCTCTCGCCCGTCCGCCTCTCTCTCTCTCTCTCACACCCGTCCGCCTCTCTCCCTCTCTCTCGCCCGTCCACCTTTCTCTCGCTCGCCCCGTCTCTCTCTCTCTCTCTCTCTCTCTCGCCCGTCCGCCTCTCTCTCTCTCGCCCTCCGTCTCTCTCTCTCTCTCACGCCCATCTCTCTCGCCGTCCGCCTCTCTCTCTCTCTCGCCCGTCCGCCTCTCTCTCTCTCTCTCGCCGGTCTGCCTCTCTCTCTCTCACGCCCGTCCGCCTCTCTCTCTCCCCCGTCCGTCTCTCTCTCTCCCGTCCGTCTCTCTCTCTCTCTCGCCCGTCCATATCTCTCTCTCTCGCCCGTCCATATCTCTCTCTCCTCGCCCGTCCATCTCTCTCTCTCGCCCGTCCATCTCTCTCTCTTGCCCGTCCATCTCTCTCTCGGCCCTCTCTCTCTCTCGCCCGTCTCGCTCTCGCCCGTCTCTTGCCCGTCTGTCTCTCTCTCACGCCCATGTCTCTCTCTCACCCGTCCGTCTCTCTCGCGCCCCGTCCGTCTCTCTCGCGCCCGTCCGTCTCTCTCGCGCCCATCCGTCTCTCTCGCGCCCGTCCGTCTCTCTCGCGCCTGTCCGCCTCTCTCTCTCTCTCGCCCGTCCGCCACTCTCTCTCTGACGCCCGTCTGCCTCTCTCTCTCTCTCTCTCGCCCGTCCGCCTCTTTCTCTCCCTCTCTCGCCCGTCTCTCTCTCTCTCTCTCTCTCGCTCTCTCGCCCGTCCCGCCTCTCTCTCTCTCGCCCTCTGTCTCTCTCTCACGCCCATCTCTCTCGCCCTCCGTCTCTCTCTCTCTCACCGCCCAGCCCTCTCGCCGGTCCACCTCTCTCTCTCTCGCCCGTCCGCCTCTCTCTCTCGCCTGTCCCGCCTCTCTCTCTCTCGCCCTCCGTCTCTCTCTCTCAACGCCCATCTCTCTCGCCGGTCCGCCTCTCTCTCTCTCTCGCCCGTCCACCTCTCTCTCTCTCTCTCGCCCGTCCGCCTCTCTCTCTCTCACGCCCGTCCGCCTCTCTCTCTCTCGCCCGTCCGCCTCTCTCTCTCGCCCGTCCGCCTCTTTCTCTCTCTCTCTCGCCCGTCTCTCTCTCTCTCTCGCCCCTCTGTCTCTCTCTCACGCCCATCTCTCTCGCCCTCCGTCTCTCTCTCTCTCTCACTCCCATCCCTCTCGCCGGTCCGCCTCTCTCTCTCTCTCGCCCCGTCGTCTCTCTCTCTCTCACGCCCATCCCTCTCCGCCGGTCCGCCTCTCTCTCTCTCTCGCCCGTCCGCATCTCTCTCTCTCTCGCCTGTCCGCCTCTCTCTCTCTCTCGCCCGTCCCGCCTCTCTCTCTCTCTCTCTCGCCCGTCCGCCTCTCTCTCGCCCGTCCCGCCTCTCTCTCTCTCGCCCGTCCGCCTCTCTCTCTCTCTCTCGCCCGTCCGCCTCTCTCTCCCGCCCTCTCTCTCTCTCTCTCACACCCGTCCGCCTCTCTCCCTCTCTCTCGCCCGTCCACCTTTCTCTCGCTCACCCCCGTCTCTCTCTCTCTCTCTCTCTCTCTCGCCCCATCCGCCTCTCTCTCTCTCGCCCTCCGTCTCTCTCTCTCTCTCACGCCCATCTCTCTCGCCGGTCCGCCTCTCTCTCTCTCTCGCCCGTCCGCCTCTCTCTCTCTCGGCCGGTCTGCCTCTCTCTCTCTCACGCCCGTCCCGCCTCTCTCTCTCGCCCGTCCGCCTCTCTCTCTCGCCCGTCCATCTCTCTCTCTCCCGTCCGTCTCTCTCTCTCTCTCGCCCGTCCATATCTCTCTCTCTCGCCCGTCCACATCTCTCTCTCTCGCCCGTCCACATCTCTCTCTCTCGCCCGTCCATCTCTCTCTCTCGCCCGTCCATCTCTCTCTCGGCCCTCTCTCTCTCTCGCCCGTCTCTTGCCCGTCTGTCTCTCTCTCACGCCCATGTCTCTCTCTCTCACTCCCGTCTCTCTCTCTCTGTCTATCACGCCCGTCTGCCTCTCCCTCTCTCACTCTCACACCTGTCTCTCTCTCTCGCGCCCGTCCGTCTCTCTCGCGCCCGTCCGTCTCTCTCGCGCCCGTCCGTCTCTCTCGCGCCCGTCCGTCCTCTCTCGCGCCCGTCCGCCTCTCTCTCTCTCTCGCCCGTCCGCCACTCTCTCTCTCTGACGCCCGTCCGCCTCTCTCTCTCTCTCTCGCCCGTCCGCCTCTTTCTCTCCCTCTCTCGCCCGTCTCTATCTCTCTCTCTTTCTCTCTCTCACCCGTCCGCCTCTCTCTCGCCCTCCGTCTCTCTCTCACGCCCATCTCTCTCGCCCTCCGTCTCTCTCTCTCTCACGCCCATCACCCTCTCGCCGGTCCGCCTCTCTCTCTCTCGCCCGTCCGCCTCTCTCTCTCGCCCGTCCGCCTCTCTCTCTCTCGCCCTCCGTCTCTCTCTCTCACGCCCATCTCTCTCGCCGGTCCCGCCTCTCTCTCTCACTCGCCCGTCCGCCTCTCTCTCTCTCGCCCGTCCGCCTCTCTCTCGCCCGTCTGTTTCTCTCTCACGCCCATGCGTCTCTCTCTCTCTCTCTCTCACGCCCGTCCTCTCTCTCTCATCCTCTCACGCCTGTCTGTCTCTCTCTCTGTCGCCCACCGGTCCCTCTCGCGCCCGTCCGTCTCTCTCGCGCCCGTCCGTCTCTCTCGCGCCCGTCCGTCTCTCTCTCGCGCCCGTCCGTCTCTCTCTCTCGCCCGTCCGTCTCCCTCTCTCTCTCTCACTCTCGTCTTTCTGTCTCTCTCTCTCACGCCGCGTCTCTCTGTCTCTCTCTCTCACGCCCGTCTCTCTCGCCCGTCCGTCTCTCTCTCTCTCTCTCGCCCGTCAGCCTCTGACTCTCCCTCTCTCGCCCGTCTCTCTCTCTCTCTCACGCCCGTCTCTCTCTCTCTCTCACGCCCGCTCTCTCTCTCTCTCTCACGCCCGTCTCTCTCTCTCTCTCACGCCCGTCCTCTCTCTCTCTCTCACGCCCGTCTCTCTCTCTCTCTCACGCCCGTCTCTCTCTCTCTCTCACGCCCGTCTCTCTCCTCTCTCTCACGCCCGTCTCTCTCTCTCTCTCACGCCCGTCTCTCTCTCTCTCTCACGCCCGTCTCTCTCTCTCTCTCTCACGCCCGTCTCTCTCTCTCTCTCTCACGCCCCGTCTCTCTCTCTCTCTCTCACGCCCGTCTCTCTCTCTCTCTCTCACGCCCGTCTCTCTCTCTCTCACGCCCGTCTCTCTCTCTCTCTCTCTCACGCCCGTCTCTCTCTCTCTCACGCCCGTCTCTCTCTCTCTCACGCCCGTCTCTCTCTCTCTCTCTCTCACGCCCGTCTCTCTCTCTCTCTCACGCCCGTCCCCTCTCTCCCTCTCACGCACGGCTCTTTCACTCCCGTCTCTCTTTCACTCCCGTCTCTCTCTCTCGCCCGTCCGTCTCTCTCTCGCCCGTCCGTCTCTCTCTCTCTCACTCCCGTCTCACTCTCGCCCGCCCGTCTCTCTCGCCCGTCCCCTCTCTCTCTCTCTCGCCCGTCCGTCTCCCTCTCTCTCTCACTCTCGTCTCTCTGTCTCTCTCTCTCACGCCCGCCTCTCTCTCTCACACCCGTCTCTCTCACCCGTCCGTCTCTCTCTCTCTCTCTCTCTCGCCCGTCAGCCTCTGACTCTCCCTCTCACGCCCGTCTCTCTCTCTCTCACACGCCCGTCTCTCTCTCTCTCACGCCCGTCTCTCTCTCTCTCTCTCACGCCCCATCTCTCTCTCTCTCTCTCACGCCCATCTCTCTCTCTCTCTCTCACGCCCATCTCTCTCTCTCTCTCACGCCCATCTCTCTCTCTCTCACGCCCGTCTCTCTCTCTCTCACGCCCGTCTCTCTCTCTCTCTCACGCCCGTCTCTCTCTCTCACGCCCGTCCCCCTCTCCCTCTCACGCACGGCTCTTTCACTCCCGTCTCTCTCTCTCTCGCCCGTCCGTCTCTCTCTCGCCCGTCCGTCTCTCTCTCGCCCGTCCGTCTCTCTCTCTCTCACTCCCGTCTCTCTCTCGCCCGCCCATCTCTCTCTCGCCCGTCCCTCTCTCTCTCGCCCGTCCCTCTCTCTCTCGCCCGCTCCGTCCTCTCTCTTGCCCGTCCGTCTCTCTCTCTCTCTCGCCCGTCCGCCTCTGACTCCCTCTCTCTCGCCCGTCCACCTCACTCTCACGCCCATCTCTCTCGCCCGTCCGCCTCTCTCTCTCTCGCCCGTCCGCCTCTCTCTCTCTCTCGCCCGTCCGCCTCTCTCTCTCTCTCGCCCGTCCGTCTCTCTCTCGCCCGTCCCTCTCTCTCTCGCCCGTCCCTCTCCCACTCGCCCCGTCCGCCTCTCTCTCTCTCACTCCCGTCCGTCTCTCTCTCTCTCACTCCCGTCTCTCTCTCGCCCCCGCCCGTCTCTCTCTCTCCGCCCGTCCGTCTCTCTCGCGCCCGTCCGTCTCTCTCGCGCCCGTCCGTCTCTCTCGCGCCCGTCCGTCTCTCTCGCGCCCCCGTCCGTCTCTCTCGCGCCCGTCCGCCTCTCTCTCGCCCGTCCGCCTCTCTCTCTCTCGCCCGTTCCGCCCCTCTCTCTCGCTGTCGCCCGTCCGCCTCTGTCGCCCGTCCGCCTCTCTCTCTCGCCCGTCCGCCTCTCTCTCTCGCCCGCCCGCCTCTGTCTCCGCCCGTCCGCCTCTCTCTCTCTCGCGCCCGTCCGCCTCTCTCTCGCCCGTCCGCCTCTCTCTCTCTCTCTCTCTCGCCCGTCCGTCTCTCTCTCTCGCCCGTCCGTCTCTCTCTCTCGCCCGTCCGTCTCTCTCTCTCGCCCGTCCGTCTCTCTCTCTCGCCCGTCCGTCTCTCTCTCTCGCCCCGTCCATCTCTCTCCTCTCGCCCGTCCATCTCTCTCTCCGGCCCCCTCTCTCTTTCTCGCCCGTCTCTCTCTCGCCCTTCTCGCTCTCGCCCCCGTCTCTTGCCCGTCTGTCTCTCTCTCACGCCCATGTCTCTCTCTCTCACTCCCGTCTCTCTCTGTCTATCACGCCCGTCTGCCTCTCCCTCTCTGACTCTCACACCTGTCGCTCTCTCTCTCGCCCGTCCGTCTCTCTCGCGCCCGTCCGTCTCTCTCGCGCCCGTCCGTCTCTCTCGCGCCCGTCCGTCTCTCTCGCGCCCGTCCGTCTCTCTCGCGCCCGTCCGTCTCTCTCGCGCCCGTCCGTCTCTCTCGCGCCCGTCCGTCTCTCTCGCGCCCCGTCCGTCTCTCTCGCGCCCGTCCGTCTCTCTCGCGCCCGTCCGACTCTCTCGCGCCCGTCCGACTCTCTCGCGCCCGTCCGTCTCTCTCTCGCGCCTGTCCGCCTCTCTCTCTCTCGCCCGTCCGCCACTCTCTCTCTCTGACGCCCGTCCCGCCTCTCTCTCTCTCTCTCGCCCGTCCGCCTCTTTCTCTCCCTCTCTCGCCCGTCTCTCTCTCTCTCCTCTCGCCCCTCCGCCTCTCTCTCTCTCGCCCTCCGTCTCTCTCTCACGCCCATCTCTCTCGCCCTCCGTCTCTCTCTCTCTCACGCCCATCCCTCTCGCCGGTCCGCCTCTCTCTCTCTCGTCCTCCGTCTCTCTCTCTCACGCCCATCTCTCTCGCCGGTCCGCCTCCTCTCTCTCTCTCGCCCGTTCCACCTCTCCTCTCTCTCTCTCGCCGGTCCGCCTCTCTCTCTCTCGCCCGTCCGCCTCTCTCTCTCGCCTGTCCGCCTCTCTCTCTCCTCGCCCTCCGTCTCTCTCTCTCTCTCTCGGCCTCTCTCTCTCTCGCCCGTCCGCCTCTCTCTCTCGCCCGTCCGCCTCTTTCTCTCTCTCTCTCGCCCGTCTCTCTCTCTCTCTCGCCCTCTGTCTCTCTCTCACGCCCATCTCTCTCGCCCTCCGTCTCTCTCTCTCTCACTCCCATCCCTCTCGCCGGTCCGCCTCTCTCTCTCTCTCGCCCGTCCGTCTCTCTCTCTCTCACGCCCATCCCTCTCGCCGGTCCGCCTCTCTCCTCTCTCGCCCGTCCGCATCTCTCTCTCTCTCGCCTGTCCGCCTCTCTCTCTCTCTCGCCCGTCCGCCTCTCTCTCTCTCTCTCTCGCCCGTCCGCCTCTCTCTCGCCCCGTCCGCCTCTCTCTCTCTCGCCCGTCCCGCCCTCTCTCTCTCTCTCTCGCCCCGTCCGCCTCTCTCTCCCCGCCTCTCTCTCTCTCTCTCACACCCGTCCGCCTCTCTCCCTCTCTCTCGCCCCGTCCACCTTTCTCTCAGCTCACCCGTCTCTCTCTCTCTCTCTCTCTCTCTCTCGCCCATCCGCCTCTCTCTCTCTCGCCCTCCGTCTCTCTCTCTCTCTCACGCCCATCTCTCTCGCCGGTCCGCCTCTCTCTCTCTCTCGCCCGTCCGCCTCTCTCTCTCTCGCCGGTCTGCCTCTCTCTCTCTCACGCCCGTCCGCCTCTCTCTCTCGCCCGTCCGCCTCTCTCTCTCCGCCCGTCCATCTCTCTCTCTCCCGTCCGTCTCTCTCTCTCTCTCGCCCGTCCATATCTCTCTCTCTCGCCCGTCCACATCTCTCTCTCTCGCCCGTCCATCTCTCTCTCTCGCCCGTCCATCTCTCTCTCGGCCCTCTCTCTCTCTCGCCCGTCTCTTGCCCGTCTGTCTCTCTCTCACGCCCATGTCTCTCTCTCTCACTCCCGTCTCTCTCTCTCTGTCTATCACGCCCGTCTGCCTCTCCCTCTCTCACTCTCACACCTGTCTCTCTCTCTCGCGCCCGTCCGTCTCTCTCGCGCTCCGTCCGTCTCTCTCGCGCCCGTCCGTCTCTCTCGCGCCCCGTCCGTCTCTCTCGCGCCCGTCCGTCTCTCTCGCCGCCCGTCCGCCTCTCTCTCTCTCTCGCCCGTCCCGCCACTCTCTCTCTCTGACGCCCGTCCGCCTCTCTCTCTCTCTCTCTCGCCCGTCCGCCTCTTTCTCTCCCTCTCTCGCCCGTCTCTATCTCTCTCTCTTTCTCTCTCTCACCACCGTCCGCCTCTCTCTCTCTCGCCCTCCGTCTCTCTCTCTCTCACGCCCATCCCTCTCGCCGGTCCGCCTCTCTCTCTCTCGCCCGTCCGCCTCTCTCTCTTCGCCCGTCCGCCTCTCTCTCTCGCCCGTCCGCCTCTCTCTCTCTCGCCCTCCGTCTCTCTCTCTCACGCCCATCTCTCTCGCCGGTCCGCCTCTCTCTCTCACTCGCCCCGTCCGCCTCTCTCTCTCTCTCGCCCGTCCGCCTCTCTCTCTCTCGCCCGTCCGCCTCTCTCTCGCCCGTCTGTTTCTCTCTCACGCCCATGCCGTCTCTCTCTCTCTCTCTCCCGCCCGTTCCTCTCTCTCTCATCCTCTCACGCCCGTCTGTCTCTCTCTCTGTCGCCCACCGGTCCCTCTCGCGCCCATTCCGTCTCTCTCGCGCCCCGTCCGTCTCTCTCTCGCGCCCGTCCGTCTCTCTCTCTCGCCCGTCCGTCTCCCTCTCTCTCTCTCACTCTCGTCTTTCTGTCTCTCTCTCTCACGCGCGTCTCTCTGTCTCTCTCTCTCACGCCCGTCTCTCTCGCCCGTCCCGTCTCTCTCTCTCTCTCTCGCCCGTCAGCCTCTGACTCTCCCTCTCTCGCCCGTCTCTCTCTCTCTCTCACGCCCGTCTCTCTCTCTCTCTCACGCCCCGTCTCTCTCTCTCTCTCACGCCCGTCTCTCTCTCTCTCTCACGCCCGTCTCTCTCTCTCTCTCACGCCCGTCTCTCTCTCTCTCTCACGCCCGTCTCTCTCTCTCTCTCACGCCCGTCTCTCTCCTCTCTCACGCCCGTCTCTCTCTCTCTCTCTCACGCCCCGTCTCTCTCTCTCTCTCTCACGCCCGTCTCTTTCTCTCCCTCTCTCGCCCGTCTCTATCTCTCTCTCTTTCTCTCTCTCACCCGTCCGCCTCTCTCTCTCCTCGCCCTCCGTCTCTCTCTCACGCCCATCTCTTCTCGCCCTCCGTCTCTCTCTCTCTCACGCCCATCCCTCTCGCCGGTCCGCCTCTCTCTCTCTCTCGCCCGTCCGCCTCTCTCTCTCGCCCGTCCGCCTCTCTCTCTCTCGCCCTCCGTCTCTCTCTCTCACGCCCATCTCTCTCGCCGGTCCGCCTCTCTCTCTCTCACTCGCCCGTCCGCCTCTCTCTCTCTCGCCCGTCCGCCTCTCTCTCGCCCGTCTGTTTCTCTCTCACGCCCATGCGTCTCTCTCTCTCTCTCTCTCACGCCCGTCCTCCTCTCTCTCATCCTCTCACGCCCGTCTGTCTCTCTCTCTGTCGCCCACCCGGTCCCTCTCGCGCCCATCCCGTCTCTCTCGCGCACGTCCGTCTCTCTCGCGCCCGTCCGTCTCTCTCTCGCGCCCGTCCGTCTCTCTCTCTCGCCCGTCCGTCTCCCTCTCTCTCTCTCATTCTCGTCTTTCTGTCTCTCTCTCTCACGCGCGTCTCTCTGTCTCTCTCTCTCACGCCCGTCTCTCTCGCCCGTCCGTCTCTCTCTCTCTCTCTCGCCCGTCAGCCTCTGACTCTCCCTCTCTCGCCCGTCTCTCTCTCTCTCTCACGCCCGTCTCTCTCTCTCTCTCACGCCCGTCTCTCTCTCTTCTCTCACGCCCGTCTCTCTCTCTCTCTCACGCCCGTCTCTCTCTCTCTCTCACGCCCGTCTCTCTCTCTCTCTCACGCCCGTCTCTCTCTCTCTCTCACGCCCGTCCTCTCTCTCTCTCTCACGCCCGTCTCTCTCTCTCTCTCACGCCCGTCTCTCTCTCTCTCTCACGCCCGTCTCTCTCTCTCTCTCTCACGCCCGTCTCTCTCTCTCTCTCACGCCCGTCTCTCTCTCTCTCTCACGCCCGTCTCTCTCTCTCTCTCACGCCCGTCTCTCTCTCTCTCACGCCCGTCTCTCTCTCTCTCTCTCTCACGCCCGTCTCTCTCTCTCTCACGCCCGTCTCTCTCTCTCTCACGCCCGTCTCTCTCTCTCTCTCTCTCTCACGCCCGTCTCTCTCCTCTCTCTCACGCCCGTCCCTCTCTCCCTCTCACGCACGGCTCTTTCACTCCCGTCTCTCTTTCACTCCCGTCTCTCTCTCTCGCCCGTCCGTCTCTCTCTCGCCCGTCCGTCTCTCTCTCTCTCACACTCCCGTCTCACTCTCGCCCGCCCGTCTCTCTCGCCCGTCCCTCTCTCTCTCTCTCTCGCCCGTCCGTCTCCCTCTCTCTCTCACTCTCGTCTCTCTGTCTCTCTCTCTCACGCCCCGCCTCTCTCTCTCACACCCGTCTCTCTCACCCGTCCGTCTCTCTCTCTCTCTCTCTCTCGCCCGTCAGCCTCTGACTCTCCCTCTCACGCCCGTCTCTCTCTCTCTCACGCACGTCTCTCTCTCTCTCTCACGCCCGTCTCTCTCTCTCTCACGCCCGTCTCTCTCTCTCTCTCACGCCCGTCTCTCTCTCTCTCTCACGCCCATCTCTCTCTCTCTCTCTCACGCCCATCTCTCTCTCTCTCACGCCCGTCTCTCTCTCTCTCACGCCCGTCTCTCTCTCTCTCTCACGCCCGTCTCTCTCTCTCACGCCCGTCCCCCTCTCCCTCTCACGCACGGCTCTTTCACTCCCGTCTCTCTCTCTCTCGCCCGTCCGTCTCTCTCTCTCGCCCGTCCGTCTCTCTCTCGCCCGTCCGTCTCTCTCTCTCTCACCTCCCGTCTCTCTCTCTCTCATCCCGTCTCTCTCTCGCCCGTCCCTCTCTCTCTCGCCCCGTCCCTCTCTCTCTCGCCCGTCCGTCTCTCTCTTGCCCGTCCGTCTCTCTCTCTCTCTCGCCCGTCCGCCTCTGACTCCCTCTCTCTCGCCCGTCCACCTCACTCTCACGCCCATCTCTCTCGCCCGTCCGCCTCTCTCTCTCTCGCCCGTTCCGCCTCTCTCTCTCTCTCGCCCGTCCGCCTCTCTCTCTCTCTCGCCCGTCCGTCTCTCTCTCGCCCGTCCCTCTCTCTCTCGCCCGTCCCCTCTCCCACTCGCCCGTCCGCCTCTCTCTCTCTCACTCCCGTCCGTCTCTCTCTCTCTCACTCCCGTCTCTCTCTCGCCCGCCCGTCTCTCTCTCGCCCCGTCCGTCTCTCTCGCGGCCCGTCCGTCTCTCTCGCGCCCGTCCGTCTCTCTCGCGCCCGTCCCGTCTCTCTCGCGCCCCGTCCGCCTCTCTCTCGCCCGTCCGCCTCTCTCTCACCCGTCCGCCTCTCTCTCTCTCGCCCGTCCGCCCCTCTCTCTCGCTGTCGCCCGTCCCGCCTCTGTCGCCAGTCCGCCTCTCTCTCTCGCCCGTCCGCCTCTCTCTCTCCGCCCGCCCGCCTCTGTCTCTCGCCCCGTCCGCCTCTCTCTCTCCTCGCGCCCGTCCGCCTCTCTCTCGCCCGTCCGTCTCTCTCTCTCGCCCCGTCCGTCTCTCTCTCTCGCCCGTCCGTCTCTCTCTCTCGCCCGTCCGTCTCTCTCTCTCTCGCCCGTCCGTCTCTCTCTCTCGCCCGTCCGTCTCTCTCTCTCGCCCGTCCCGTCTCTCTCTCTCGCCCGTCCGTCTCTCTCTCTCGCCCGTCCGTCTCTCTCTCTCGCCCGTCCGTCTCTCTCTCTCGCCCGTTCCCGTCTCTCTCTCTCGCCCGTCCGTCTCTCTCTCTCGCCCGTCCGTCTCTCTCTCTCGCCCGTCCGTCTCTCTCTCTCGCCCGTCCCATCTCTCTCTCTCGCCCGTCCATCTCTCTCTCGGCCCTCTCTCTTTCTCGCCCGTCTCTCTCTCGCCCTTCTCGCTCTCTCCGCCCGTCTCTTGCCCGTCTGTCTCTCTCTCACGCCCATGTCTCTCTCTCTCACTCCCGTCTCTCTCTGTCTATCACGCCCGTCTGCCTCTCCCTCTCTGACTCTCACACCTGTCGCTCTCTCTCTCGCCCGTCCGTCTCTCTCTCGCCCGTCCGTCTCTCTCTCGCCCCGTCCGTCTCTCTCTCGCGGCCCGTCCGTCTCTCTCGCGCCCGTCCGTCTCTCTCGCGCCCGTCCGTCTCTCTCGCGCCCGTCCGTCTCTCTCGCGCCCGTCCGTCTCTCTCGCGCCCGTCCGTCTCTCTCGCGCCCGTCCGTCTCTCTCGCGCCCCGTCCGTCTCTCTCGCGCCCGTCCGTCTCTCTCGCGCCTGTCCGCCTCTCTCTCTGCTCGCCCGTCCGCCACTCTCTCTCTCTGACGCCCGTCCCGCCTCTCTCTCTCTCTCTCGCCCGTCCGCCTCTTTCTCTCCCTCTCTCGCCCGTCTCTCTCTCTCTCTCTCTCTCGCCCCTCCGCCTCTCTCTCTCTCGCCCTCCGTCTCTCTCTCACGCCCATCTCTCTCGCCCTCCGTCTCTCTCTCTCTCACGCCCATCCCTCTCGCCGGTCCGCCTCTCTCTCTCTCGTCCTCCGTCTCTCTCTCTCACGCCCATCTCTCTCGCCGGTCCGCCTCTCTCTCTCTCTCTCGCCCGTCCACCTCTCTCTCTCTCTCTCGCCGGTCCGCCTCTCTCTCTCTCACGCCCGTCCGCCTCTCTCTCTCTCGCCCGTCCGCCTCTTTCTCTCTCCCTCTCGCCCGTCTCTCTCTCTCTCTCTCGCCCTCTGTCTCTCTCTCACGCCCATCTCTCTCGCCCTCCGTCTCTCTCTCTCTCACTCCCATCCCTCTCGCCGGTCCGCCTCTCTCTCTCTCTCGCCCGTCCGTCTCTCTCTCTCACGCCCATCCCTCTCGCCGGTCCGCCTCTCTCTCTCTCTCGCCCGTCCGCATCTCTCTCTCTCTCGCCTGTCCGCCTCTCTCTCTCTCTCGCCCGTCCGCCTCTCTCTCTCTCTCTCGCCCGGTCCGCCTCTCTCTCGCCCGTCCGCCTCTCTCTCTCTCTCGCCCGTCCGCCTCTCTCTCTCTCTCTCTCTCTCGCCCCGTCCGCCTCTCTCTCTCTCTCTCACACCCGTCCGCCTCTCTCCCTCTCTCTCGCCCGTCCACCTTTCTCTCGCTCGCCCGTCTCTCTCTCTCTCTCTCTCTCTCTCGCCCGTCCGCCTCTCTCTCTCTCTCGCCCTCCGTCTCTCTCTCTCTCTCACGCCCATCTCTCTCGCCGGTCCGCCTCTCTCTCTCTCTCGCCCGTCCGCCTCTCTCTCTCTCTCTCGCCGGTCTGCCTCTCTCTCTCTCACGCCCGTCCGCCTCTCTCTCTCCCCCGTCCGTCTCTCTCTCTCCCGTCCGTCTCTCTCTCTCTCTCGCCCGTCCATATCTCTCTCTCTCGCCCGTCCATATCTCTCTCTCTCGCCCGTCCATCTCTCTCTCTCGCCCGTCCATCTCTCTCTCTTGCCCGTCCATCTCTCTCTCGGCCCTCTCTCTCTCTCGCCCGTCTCGCTCTCCCGCCCGTCTCTTGCCCGTCTGTCTCTCTCTCACGCCCATGTCTCTCTCTCACCCGTCCGTCTCTCTCGCGCCCGTCCGTCTCTCTCGCGCCCGTCCGTCTCTCTCGCGCCCATCCGTCTCTCTCGCGCCCCGTCCGTCTCTCTCGCGCCTGTCCGCCTCTCTCTCTCTCTCGCCCCGTCCGCCACTCTCTCTCTGACGCCCGTCTGCCTCTCTCTCTCTCTCTCTCTCGCCCGTCCGCCTCTTTCTCTCCCTCTCTCGCCCGTCTCTCTCTCTCTCTCTCTCTCGCTCTCTCGCCCGTCCGCCTCTCTCTCTCTCGCCCTCTGTCTCTCTCTCACGCCCATCTCTCTCGCCCTCCGTCTCTCTCTCTCTCACGCCCAGCCCTCTCGCCGGTCCACCTCTCTCTCTCTCGCCCGTCCGCCTCTCTCTCTCGCCTGTCCGCCTCTCTCTCTCTCGCCCTCCGTCTCTCTCTCTCACGCCCATCTCTCTCGCCGGTCCGCCTCTCTCTCTCTCTCTCGCCCGTCCACCTCTCTCTCTCTCTCTCGCCCGTCCCGCCTCTCTCTCTCTCACGCCCGTCCGCCTCTCTCTCTCTCGGCCCGTCCGCCTCTCTCTCTCGCCCGTCCGCCTCTTTCTCTCTCTCTCTCTCGCCCGTCTCTCTCTCTCTCTCGCCCTCTGTCTCTCTCTCACGCCCATCTCTCTCGCCCTCCGTCTCTCTCTCTCTCACTCCCATCCCTCTCGCCGGTCCGCCTCTCTCTCTCTCTCGCCCCGTCCGTCTCTCTCTCTCTCACGCCCATCCCCTCTCGCCGGTCCGCCTCTCTCTCTCTCGCCCGTCCGCATCTCTCTCTCTCTCGCCTGTCCGCCTCTCTCTCTCTCTCGCCCGTCCGCCTCTCTCTCTCTCTCTCTCGGCCCGTCCGCCTCTCTCTCGCCCGTCCGCCTCTCTCTCTCTCGCCCGTCCGCCTCTCTCTCTCTCTCTCGCCCGTCCGCCTCTCTCTCCCGCCTCTCTCTCTCTCTCTCACACCCGTCCGCCTCTCTCCCTCTCTCTCGCCCGTCCACCTTTCTCTCGCTCACAGCCGTCTCTCTCTCTCTCTCTCTCTCTCTCGCCCATCCGCCTCTCTCTCTCTCGCCCTCCGTCTCTCTCTCTCTCTCACGCCCATCTCTCTCGCCGGTCCGCCTCTCTCTCTCTCTCGCCCGTCCGCCTCTCTCTCTCTCGCCGGTCTGCCTCTCTCTCTCTCACGCCCGTCCGCCTCTCTCTCTCGCCCGTCCGCCTCTCTCTCTCGCCCGTCCATCTCTCTCTCTCCCCGTCCGTCTCTCTCTCTCTCTCGCCCGTCCATATCTCTCTCTCTCGCCCCGTCCACATCTCTCTCTCTCGCCCGTCCACATCTCTCTCTCCTCGCCCGTCCATCTCTCTCTCTCTCGCCCGTCCATCTCTCTCTCGGCCGCTCTCTCTCTCTCGCCCGTCTCTTGCCCGTCTGTCTCTCTCTCACGCCCATGTCTCTCTCTCTCACTCCCGTCTCTCTCTCTCTGTCTATCACGCCCGTCTGCCTCTCCCTCTCTCACTCTCACACCTGTCCTCTCTCTCTCGCCGCCCGTCCGTCTCTCTCGCGCGCCCGTCCGTCTCTCTCGCGCCCGTCCGTCTCTCTCGCGCCCGTCCGCCTCTCTCTCTCTCTCGCCCGTCCGCCACTCTCTCTCTCTGACGCCCGTCCGCCTCTCTCTCTCTCTCTCTCGCCCGTCCGCCTCTTTCTCTCCCTCTCTCGCCCGTCTCTATCTCTCTCTCTTTCTCTCTCTCACCCGTCCGCCTCTCTCTCTCTCGCCCTCCGTCTCTCTCTCACGCCCATCTCTCTCGCCCTCCGTCTCTCTCTCTCTCACGCCCATCCCCTCTCGCCGGTCCGCCTCTCTCTCTCTCGCCCGTCCGCCTCTCTCTCTCGCCCGTCCGCCTCTCTCTCTCTCGCCCTCCGTCTCTCTCTCTCACGCCCATCTCTCTCGCCGGTCCGCCTCTCTCTCTCACTCGCCCCGTCCGCCTCTCTCTCTCTCGCCCGTCCGCCTCTCTCTCGCCCGTCTGTTTCTCTCTCACGCCCATTGCGTCCTCTCTCTCTCTCTCTCACGCCCGTCCTCTCTCTCTCATCCTCTCACGCCCGTCTGTCTCTCTCTCTGTCGCCCACCGGTCCCCTCTCGCGCCCGTCCGTCTCTCTCGCGCCCGTCCGTCTCTCTCGCGCCCGTCCGTCTCTCTCTCGCGGCCCGTCCGTCTCTCTCTCTCGCCCGTCCCGTCTCCCTCTCTCTCTCTCACTCTCGTCTTTCTGTCTCTCTCATCTCACGCGCGTCTCTCTGTCTCTCTCTCTCACGCCCGTCTCTCTCGCCCGTCCGTCTCTCTCTCTCTCTCTCGCCCGTCAGCCTCTGACTCTCCCTCTCTCGCCCGTCTCTCTCTCTCTCTCCACGCCCGTCCTCTCTCTCTCTCTCACGCCCGTCTCTCTCTCTCTCTCACGCCCGTCTCTCTCTCTCTCTCACGCCCGTCTCTCTCTCTCTCTCACGCCCGTCTCTCTCTCTCTCTCACGCCCGTCTCTCTCTCTCTCTCACGCCCCTGTCTCTCTCTCTCTCTCACGCCCGTCTCTCTCTCTCTCTCACGCCCCGTCTCTCTCTCTCTCTCACGCCCGTCTCTCTCTCTCTCTCACGCCCGTCTCTCTCTCTCTCTCTCACGCCCGTCTCTCTCTCTCTCTCTCACGCCCGTCTCTCTCTCTCTCTCTCACGCCCGTCTCTCTCTCTCTCTCACGCCCGTCTCTCTCTCTCTCTCTCCACGCCCGTCTCTCTCTCTCTCACGCCCGTCTCTCTCTCTCTCTCTCTCACGCCCGTCTCTCTCTCTCTCACGCCCGTCTCTCTCTCTCTCACGCCCGTCTCTCTCTCTCTCTCTCTCACGCCCGTCTCTCTCTCTCTCTCACACGCCCGTCCCCTCTCTCCCTCTCACGCACCGGCTCTTTCACTCCCGTCTCTCTTTCACTCCCGTCTCTCTCTCTCGCCCGTCCGTCTCTCTCTCGCCCCGTCCGTCTCTCTCTCTCTCTCACTCCCGTCTCACTCTCGCCCGCCCGTCTCTCTCGCCCGTCCCTCTCTCTCTCTCTCGCCCGTCCGTCTCCCTCTCTCTCTCACACTCTCGTCTCTCTGTCTCTCTCTCTCACGCCCGCCTCTCTCTCTCACACCCGTCTCTCTCACCCGTCCGTCTCTCTCTCTCTCTCTCTCTCGCCCGTCAGCCTCTGACTCTCCCTCTCACGCCCGTCTCTCTCTCTCTCACGCACGTCTCTCTCTCCTCTCTCTCACGCCCGTCTCTCTCTCTCTCTCACGCCCGTCTCTCTCTCTCTCTCTCACGCCCATCTCTCTCTCTCTCTCTCACGCCCATCTCTCTCTCTCTCTCTCACGCCCATCTCTCTCTCTCTCTCTCACGCCCATCTCTCTCTCTCTCTCACGCCCATCTCTCTCTCTCTCTCACGCCCGTCTCTCTCTCTCTCTCACGCCCGTCTCTCTCTCTCTCTCACGCCCGTCTCTCTCGCTCACGCCCGTCCCCCTCTCCCTCTCACGCACGGCTCTTTCACTCCCGTCTCTCTCTCTCTCGCCCGTCCGTCTCTCTCTCTCGCCCGTCCGTCTCTCTCTCTCCGTCACCCGTCCGTCTCTCTCTCTCTCACTCCCGTCTCTCTCCTCGCCCGCCCATCTCTCTCTCGCCCGTCCCTCTCTCTCTCGCCCGTCCCTCTCTCTCTCGCCCGTCCGTCTCTCTCTTGCCCGTCCGTCTCTCTCTCTCTCTCTCGCCCGTCCGCCTCTGACCTCCCTCTCTCTCGCCCGTCCACCTCACTCTCACGCCCATTCTCTCTCGCCCGTCCGCCTCTCTCTCTCTCGCCCGTCCGCCTCTCTCTCTCTCTCGCCCGTCCGCCTCTCTCTCTCTCTCGCCCGTCCGTCTCTCTCTCGCCCGTCCCTCTCTCTCTCGCCCGTCCCTCTCCCACTCGCCCGTCCCGCCTCTCTCTCTCTCACTCCCGTCCGTCTCTCTCTCTCTCACTCCCCGTCTCTCTCTCGCCCGCCCGTCTCTCTCCTCGCCCGTCCTGTCTCTCTCGCGCCCGTCCGTCTCTCTCGCGCCCGTCCGTCTCTCTCGCGCCCGTCCGTCTCTCTCGCGCCCGTCCGTCTCTCTCGCGCCCCGTCCCGCCTCTCTCTCGCCCGTTCCGCCTCTCTCTCTCTCGCCCGTCCGCCCCTCTCTCTCGCTGTCGCCCGTCCGCCTCTGTCGCCCGTCCGCCTCTCTCTCTCGCCCGTTCCGCCTCTCTCTCTCGCCCCGCCCCGCCTCTGTCTCTCGCCCGTCCGCCTCTCTCTCTCTCGCGCCCGTCCGCCTCTCTCTCTCGCCCGTCCGCCTCTCTCTCTCTCTCTCTCTCTCGCCCGTCCGTCTCTCTCTCTCGCCCCGTCCGTCTCTCTCTCTCGCCCGTCCGTCTCTCTCTCTCGCCCGTCCGTCTCTCTCTCTCGCCCGTCCGTCTCTCTCTCTCGCCCGTCCCTCTCTCTCTCGGCCCTCTCTCTTTCTCGCCCGTCTCTCTCTCGCCCTTCTCGCTCTCGCCCGTCTCTTGCCCGTCTGTCTCTCTCTCACGCCCATGTCTCTCTCTCTCACTCCCGTCTCTCTCTGTCTATCACGCCCGTCTGCCCTCTCCCTCTCTGACTCTCACACCTGTCGCTCTCTCTCTCGCGCCGTCCCGTCTCTCTCGCGCCCGTCCGTCTCTCTCGCGCCCGTCCGTCTCTCTCGCGCCCGTCCGTCTCTCTCGCGCCCGTCCCGTCTCTCTCGCGCCCGTCCGTCTCTCTCGCCGCCCGTCCCGTCTCTCTCGCGCCCCGTCCGTCTCTCTCGCGCCCGTCCGTCTCTCTCGCGCCCGTCCGACTCTCTCGCGCCCGTCCGACCTCTCTCGCGCCCGTCCGTCTCTCTCGCGCCTGTCCGCCTCTCTCTCTCTCGCCCGTTACCGCCACTCTCTCTCTCTGACGCCCGTCCGCCTCTCTCTCTCTCTCTCGCCCGTCCGCCTCTTTCTCTCCCTCTCTCGCCCGTCTCTCTCTCTCTCTCTCGCCCTCCGCCTCTCTCTCTCTCGCCCTCCGTCTCTCTCTCACGCCCATCTCTCTCGCCCTCCCGTCTCTCTCTCTCTCACGCCCATATCCTCTCGCCGGTCCGCCTCTCTCTCTCTCGTCCTCCGTCTCTCTCTCTCACGCCCATCTCTCTCGCCGGTCCGCCTCTCTCTCTCTCTCGCGCCCGTCCACCTCTCTCTCTCTCTCTCGCCGGTCCGCCTCTCTCTCTCTCACGCCCGTCCGCCTCTCTCTCTCTCGCCCGTCCGCCTCTCTCTCTCGCCCGTCCGCCTCTCTCTCTCGTCTCGCCCGTCCCGCCTCTTTCTCTCTCCCTCTCGCCCGTCTCTCTCTCTCTCTCTCTCGCCCTCTGTCTCTCTCTCACGCCCATCTCTCTCGCCCTCCGTCTCTCTCTCTCACGCCCATCCCTCTCGCCGGTCCGCCTCTCTCTCTCTCGCCCGTCCGCATCTCTCTCTCTCTCGCCTGTCCGCCTCTCTCTCTCTCTCGCCCGTCCGCCTCTCTCTCTCTCTCTCGCCCGTCCGCCTCTCTCTCGCCCGTCCGCCTCTCTCTCTCTCTCGCCCGTCCGCCTCTCTCTCTCTCTCTCGCCCGTCCGCCTCTCTCTCTCCTCTCTCACACCCGTCCGCCTCTCTCCCTCTCTCTCGCCCGTCCACCTTTCTCTCGCTCGCCCGTCTCTCTCTCTCTCTCTCTCTCTCTCTCGCCCGTCCGCCTCTCTCTCTCTCGCCCTCCGTCTCTCTCTCTCTCTCACGCCCATCTCTCTCGCCGGTCCGCCTCTCTCTCTCTCTCGCCCGTCCGCCTCTCTCTCTCTCTCTCGCCGGTCTGCCTCTCTCTCTCTCACGCCCGTCCGCCTCTCTCTCTCCCCCGTCCGTCTCTCTCTCTCCGTCCGTCTCTCTCTCTCTCTCGCCCGTCCATATCTCTCCTCTCTCGCCCGTCCATATCTCTCTCTCTCGCCCGTCCATCTCTCTCTCTCTCGCCCGTCCATCTCTCTCTCTTGCCCGTCCATCTCTCTCTCTGCCCTCTCTCTCTCCTCCGCCCGTCTCGCCTCTCCGCCTCCCGTCTCTTGCCCGTCTGTCTCTCTCTCACGCCCATGTCTCTCTCTCTCTGTCTATCACGCCCGTCTGCCTCTCCCTCTCTCACTCTCGCGCCCGTCCGTCTCTCTCTCGCGCCCGTCCGTCTCTCTCGCGCCCGTCCGTCTCTCTCGCGCCCCGTCCGTCTCTCTCGCGCCCGTCCGTCTCTCTCGCGGCACCGTCCCGTCTCTCTCGCGCCCGTCCGTCTCTCTCGCGCCCGTCCGTCTCTCTCTCGCGCCCGTCCGTCTCTCTCGCGCCCGTCCGTCTCTCTCGCGCGCCCGTCCGTCTCTCTCACGCCCGTCCCGTCTCTCTCGCGCCCGTCCGCCACTCTCTCTCTCTGACGCCCGTCCGCCTCTCTCTCTCTCTGACGCCCGTCCGCCTCTCTCTCTCTCTCTCGCCCGTCCGCCTCTTTCTCTCCCTCTCTCGCCCGTCTCTATCTCTCTCTCTCTCTCTCTCGCCCGTCCGCCTCTCTCTCTCTCGCCCTCCGTCTCTCTCTCACGCCCATCTCTCTCGCCCTCCGTCTCTCTCTCTCTCACGCCCATCCCTCTTGCCGGTCCGCCTCTCTCTCTCTCGCCCGTCCGCCTCTCTCTCTCGCCCGTCTGCCTCTCTCTCTCTCGCCCTCCCGTCTCTCTCTCTCACGCCCATCTCTCTTGCCGGTCCGCCTCTCTCTCTCACTCGCCCGTCCGCCTCTCTCTCTCTCTCTCGCCCGTCCGCCTCTCTCTCTCTCGCCCGTCCGCCTCTCTCTCTCTCGCCCGTCCGCCTCTCTCTCTCTCGCCCGTCCGCCTCTCTCTCTCTCGCCCGTCCGCCTCTTTCTCTCTCTCTCTCGCCCGTCTCTCTCTCTCTCTCTCTCTCTCTCGCCCTCTGTCTCTCTCTCACCCCCATCTCTCTCGCCCTCCGTCTCTCTCTCTCTCACGCCCATCCCTCTCGCCGGTCCGCCTCTCTCTCTCTCTCGCCCGTCACACGCCCATCCCTCTCGCCGGTCCGCCTCTCTCTCTCTCGCCGTCCGCATCTCTCTCTCTCTCTCGCCCTGTCCGCCCTCTCTCTCTCTCTCGCCCGTCCGCCTCTCTCTCTCTCTCGCCCGTCGCCTCTCTCTCCTCTCGCCCGTCCGCCTCTCCTCTCTCTCTCGCCCGTCCGCCTCTCTCTCTCTCGCCCGTCCGCCTCTCTCTCTCTCATGCCCGTCTCTCTCTCTCTCTCTCGCCCGTCCGCCTCTCTCTCTCTCTCTCGCCCGTCTGTCTCTCTCTCTCTCTCTCGCCCGTCCATCTCTCTCTCTCTCGCCCGTCCGTCTCTCTCTCGCCCGTCTGTCTCTCTCTCTCTCTCTCTCGCCCGTCCGTCCAGCTCTCTCTCTCTCTCGCCCGTCCGTCTCTCTCTCTCGCCCGTCCGTCCGTCTCTCTCTCTCGCCCGTCCGTCTCTCTCTCTCGCCCGTCGTCTCTCTCTCTCGCCCGTCTGTCTCTCTCTCTCTCTCTCTCTCGCCCGTCCGTCCAGCTCTCTCTCTCTCTCTCGCCCGTCCGTCTCTCTCTCTCGCCGTCCGTCCTCTCTCTCTCTGCCCGTCCGTCTCTCTCTCTCGCCCGTCCGTCTCTCCTCTCTCGCCCGTCCGTCTCTCTCTCTCTCGCCCGTCCCGTCTCTCTCTCTCTCGCCCGTCCGTCTCTCTCTCTCTCTCTCCGCCCGTCCGTCTCTCTCTCTCTCTCTCGCCCGTCCGTCTCTCTGTCTCTCGCCCGTCCGTCTCTCTGTCTCTCTCTCACGCCCGTCCGCCCCCTCTCACTCCCGCCCGTCCGTCTCTCCCTCTCGCCCGTCCATATCTCTCTCTCTCGCCCATCCATCTCTCTCTCTCGCCTGTCCGCCTCTCTCTCTCGCCTGTCCGCCTCTCTCTCTCGCCTGTCCGCCTCTCTCTCTCTCTCTCTCCCCCCACCTGTCTCTCCTCTCGCCCGTCCCGTCTCTCTCTCTCTCTCGCCCGTCCCGCCTCTCTCTCTCGCCCGTCTGTCTCTCTCTCTCTCTCGCCAGTCCGCCTCTCTCTCGCCAGTCCGCCTCTCTCTCGCCAGTCCGCCTCTCTAACTCTCGCCCGTCCGCCTCTCTAACTCTCGCCCGTCCGCCTCTCTAACTCTCGCCCGTCCGCCTCTCTAACTCTCGCCCGTCCGCCTCTCTAACTCTCGCCCGTCCGCCTCTCTAACTCTCGCCCGTCCGCCTCTCTAACTCTCGCCCGTCCGCCTCTCTAACTCTCACCCGTCCGCCTCTCTAACTCTCACCCGTCCGCCTCTCTAACTCTCAACCGTCCGCCTCTCTCTCTCTCACTCGCCCGTCTCTCTCTCTCTCGTCGCCCGTCTCTCTCTCTCTCTCTCCAGTCTCTCTCTCTCTCGCCCATCCGTCTCTCTCTCTCGCCAGGTCTCTCTCTCTCTCGCCAGTCTCTCTCTCACTCTCTCGCCCGTTCATCCGTCTCTCCTCTCTCTCGCCCGTCCGTCTCTCTCTCTCTCTCTCCGCCCGTCCGTCCGTCACTCTCTCTCGCCCGTCCGTCCGTCTCTCTCTCTCTCTCTCGCCCGTCCTTCTCTCCCTCTCTCTCTCGCTCGCCCGTCCCGTCCGTCTCTCTCTCTCTCGCCCGTCCGTCCGTCTCTCTCTCTTCTCTCTCTCTCTCTCTCTCTCGCCCGTCCGTCCTGCTCTCTCTCTCTCGCCCGTCCGTCTCTCTCTCTCACTCGCCCGTCCTCCTCTCTCTCTCTCTCTCGCCCGTCCTCCTCTCTCTCTCTCTCTCTCTCTCGCCCGTCCTCCTCTCTCTCTCTCTCTCGCCCGTCCGCCTCTCTCTCTCTCGCCCGTCCGCCACTCTCTCTCTCGCCCGTCCGCCTCTCTCTCTCGCCCGTCCGCCTCTCTCTCTCTCGCCCGTCCGCCTCTCTCTCTCTCACTCTCGCCCGCCTCTCTCGCCCGTCTCTCTCTCCCTCTCTCTCGCCCCGCCCGTCCGTCTCTCTCTCTCTCCGCGCCCGTGCGTCTCTCTCTCCCGCCCGTCCGTCCCTCTCTCTCCCTCTCTCGCCCGTCCGTCTCTCTCTCTCTCTCTCTCGCCCGTCCGTCCGGCTCTCTCTCTCTCTCACCCGTCCGTCTCTCTCTCTCGCCCGTCTGTCTCTCTCTCTCTCTCTCGCCCGTCCGTCTCTCTCTCTCTCGCCCGTCCGTCTCTCTCTCTCTCGCCCGTCCGTCTCTCTCTCTCTCGCCCGTCCGTCTCTCTCTCGCCTGCCCGTCCGTCTCTCGCCCGCCCGTCTCTCTCTCTCGCCCGTCCGTCCCTCCCACTCCCGCCCGTCCGTCCCTCTCTCTCCCTCTCTCGCCCGTCCGCCTCTCTCTCTCTCGCCCGTCCGCCTCTCTCTCTCTCACTCTCGCCCGCCTCTCTCGCCCGTCTCTCTCTCCCTCTCTCTCGCCCGCCCGTCCGTCTCTCTCTCTCTCGCGCCCGTGCGTCTCTCTCTCCCGCCCGTCCGTCCCTCTCTCTCCCTCTCTCGCCCGTCCGTCTCTCTCTCTCTCTCTCTCGCCCGTCCGTCCGGCTCTCTCTCTCTCTCTCACCCGTCCGTCTCTCTCTCTCGCCCGTCTGTCTCTCTCTCTCTCTCTCGCCCGTCCGTCTCTCTCTCTCTCGCCCGTCCGTCTCTCTCTCGCCTGCCCGTCCGTTTCTCGCCCGCCCGTCTCTCTCTCTCTCGCCCGTCCGTCCCTCCCACTCCCGCCCGTCCGTCCCTCTCTCTCCCTCTCTCGCCCGTCCGTCCAGCTCTCTCTCCCTCTCTCGACCGTCCGGCTCTCTAACTCTCACCCGTCCGCCTCTCTCTCTCGCCCGTCTGTCTCTCTCTCTCTCTCGCCCGTCCGGCTCTCTAACTCTCACCCGTCCGCCTCTCTCTCTCGCCCGTCTGTCTCTCTCTCGCCCGCCCGCCTCTCTCGCCCGCCCGCCTCTCTCGCCCGCCCGCCTCTCTCTCCCGCCCGCCTCTCTCTCCCGCCCGCCTCTCCCTCTCTCGCCCGCCTCTCCCTCTCTCGCGCCCCGTCTCGCTCTCTCTCGCGGCCGTCTCGCTCTCTCTCGCGGCCGTCTCTCTCTCTCTCGCCCGGCCGTCTCTCTCTCTCGCCGTCCGTCTCTCTCGCCCGCCCATCTCTCTCTCGCCCGCCCATCTCTCTCTCTCTCGCCCGCCTCTCTCTCTCTCTCGCCCGCCTCTCTCTCGCCGTCCGTCTCTCTCTCGCCGTCCGTCTCTCTCTCGCCCGCCTCTCTCTCGCCCGCCTCTCTCTCTCACGCCCGATTCTCTCTCTCTCACGCCCGTCTCTATCTCTCACGCCCGTCTCTCTCTCTCACGCCCGTCTCTCTCTCTCACGCCCGTCTCTCTTTCGCACTTCCGCCTCTCTCTCTCTCGCCCGTCCGCCTCTCTCTCTCGCCCGCCTCTCTCTCTCACGCCCGCCTCTCTCTCTCACGACCGCCTCCCCCTCTCTCGCCCGCCTCTCTCTCTCTCTCTCGCCCGCCTCTCTCTCGCCGTCCGTCTCTCTCGCCCGCCTCTCTCTCGCCCGCCTCTCTCTCTCACGCCCGATTCTCTCTCTCTCACACCCGATTCTCTCTCTCTCACGCCCGTCTCTCTCTCTCACGCCCGTCTCTCTCTCTCACGCCCGTCTCTCTCTCTCACGCCCCTCTCTCTCTCGCCCGTCCGCCTCTCTCTCTCTCGCCCGTCCGCCTCTCTCTCTCTCGCCAGTCCGCCTCTCTCTCTCGCCCGTCCGCCTCTCTCTCTCGCCCGTCCGCCTCTCTCTCTCTCGCCCGCCTCTCTCTCTCACGCCCGCCTCTCTCTCTCTCGACCGCCTCCCCCTCTCTCGCCCGCCTCTCTCTGTCACGCCCGTCTCTCTCTGTTACGCCCGTCTCTCTCACGCCCGATTCCCGCCTCTCTCTCTCACGCCCGCCCCTCTCTCTCTCTCGCCCGCCTCCCCCTCTCTCGCCCGCCTCCCCCTCTCTCGCCCGCCTCTCTCTGTCACGCCCGTCTCTCTCTGTCACGCCCGTCTCTCTCACGCCCGATTCTCTCTCTCTCACGCCCGATTCTCTCTCACGCCCGATTCTCTCTCTCTCTCGCCCGCCGCCTCTCTCTCGCCCGTCCGCCTCTCTCTCTCTCGCCCGTCCGCCTCTCTCTCTCTCGCCCGTCCGCCTCTCTCTCTCTCGCCCGTCCGCCTCTCTCTCTCTCGCCCGTCCGCCTCTCTCTCTCTCGCCCGTCCATCTCTCTCTCTCCTGCCCGTCCATCTCTCTCTCTCCCGTCCGTCTCTCTCTCTCTCGCCCGTCCGTCTCTCTCTCTCTCTCTCTCTCTCTCTCGCCCGTCCGTCTCTCTCTCTCGCCCGTCCGTCTCTCTCTCTCGCCCGTCCGTCTCTCTCTCTCGCCCGTCCGTCTCTCTCTCTCGCCCGTCCGTCTCTCTCTCTCGCCCGTCCGTCTCTCTCTCTCGCCCGTCCGTCTCTCTCTCTCGCCCGTCCGTCTCTCTCTCTCGCCCGTCCGTCTCTCTCTCTCGCCCGTCCGTCTCTCTCTCTCGCCCGTCCGTCTCTCTCTCTCGCCCGTCCGTCTCTCTCTCTCGCCCGTCCGTCTCTCTCTCTCTCGCCCGTCCGTCTCCCTCTCTCTCGCCCGTCCGTCTCTCTCTCTCTCGCCCGTCCGTCTCTCTCTCTCGCCCGTCCGTCTCTCTCTCTCGCCCGTCCATCTCTCCCCTCCCGTCCGTCTCTCTCTCTCTCTCTCGCCCGTTTCTCTCTCTCTCGCCCGTCCGTCTCTCTCTCTCTCGCCCGCCCGTCCGTCTCTCTCTCTCTCGCGCCCGTGCGTCTCTCTCTCTCTCGCCCGCCCGTCCCTCTCACTCCCGTCCGTCCGTCCCTCTCTCTCTCTCTCTCGCCCGTCCGTCTCTCTCTCTCTCTCTCTCACCCGTCCGTCCGGCTCTCTCTCTCTCTCTCGCCCGTCCGTCTCTCTCTCTCGCCCGTCTGTCTCTCTCTCTCTCTCTCGCCCGTCCATCTCTCTCTCTCTCGCCCGTCCGTCTCTCTCTCGCCCGTCCGTCTCTCTCACTCGCCCGTCCGTCTCTCTCTCTCTCGCCCGTCCGTCCAGCTCTCTCTCTCTCTCGCCCGTCCGTCTCTCTCTCGCCCGTCCGTCTCTCTCTCTCGCCCGTCCGTCTCTCTCTCTCTCGCCCGTCCGTCTCTCTCTCTCGCCCGTCCGTCTCTCTCTCTCGCCCGTCCGTCTCTCTCTCTCGCCCGTCCGTCTCTCTCTCTCGCCCGTCCGTCTCTCTCTCTCTCGCCCGTCCGTCTCTCTCTCTCTCGCCCGTCCGTCTCTCTCTCTCTCGCCCGTCCGTCTCTCTCTCTCTCGCCCGTCCGTCTCTCTGTCTCTCGCCCGTCCGTCTCTCTGTCTCTCTCTCACGCCCGTCCGCCCCTCTCACTCCCGCCCGTCCGTCCCTCTCTCTCCCTCTCTCGCCCGTCCATCTCTCTCTCCCGTCCGTCTCTCTCTCTCTCTCTCGCCCGTCCGTCTCTCCCTCTCGCCCGTCCATATCTCTCTCTCTCGCCCATCCATCTCTCTCTCTCGCCTGTCCGCCTCCCTCTCTCGCCTGTCCGCCTCCCTCTCTCGCCTGTCCGCCTCCCTCTCTCGCCTGTCCGCCTCCCTCTCTCGCCTGTCCGCCTCTCTCTCTCTCTCTCTCTCCCCCACCTGTCTCTCTCTCGCCCGTCCGTCTCTCTCTCTCTCTCTCCCCCGTCCGGCTCTCTAACTCTCACCCGTCCGCCTCTCTCTCTCGCCCGTCTGTCTCTCTCTCGCCCGCCCGTCTGTCTCTCTCCCGCCCGCCTCTCTCTCCCGCCCGCCTCTCTCTCCCGCCCGCCCTCTCTCTCCCGCCCCTCTCTCTCCCGCCCGCCTCTCTCTCCCGCCCGCCTCTCTCTCTCTCGCCCGTCCGTCCGTCTCTCTCTCTCGCGCCCGTGCGTCTCTCTCTCTCTCTCGCGCCCGTGCGTCTCTCTCTCTCGCGCCCGTCCGTCTCTCTCTCTCTCTCTCTCTCTCTCGCCCGTCCGCCTCTCTAACTCTCACCCGTCCGCCTCTCTCTCTCTCTCTCTCGCCCGTCTCTCTCTCTCTCTCGCCCGTCCGCCTCTCTAACTCTCACCCGTCCGCCTCTCTAACTCTCTCTCTCGCCCGTCTCTCTCTCGCCCGTCTCTCTCTCTCTCTCGCCCGTCCGTCTCTCTCTCTCTCGCCAGTCTCTCTCTCTCTCTCGCCCGTCCGCCTCTCTAACTCTCACCCGTCCGCCTCTCTCTCTCTCTCTCGCCCGTCTCTCTCTCTCTCGCCCGTCCGTCTCTCTCTCTCTCTCGCCAGTCCGCCTCTCTCTCGCCAGTCCGCCTCTCTAACTCTCGCCCGTCCGCCTCTCTAACTCTCGCCCGTCCGCCTCTCTAACTCTCGCCCGTCCGCCTCTCTAACTCTCGCCCGTCCGCCTCTCTAACTCTCGCCCGTCCGCCTCTCTAACTCTCGCCCGTCCGCCTCTCTAACTCTCGCCCGTCCGCCTCTCTAACTCTCGCCCGTCCGCCTCTCTAACTCTCGCCCGTCCGCCTCTCTAACTCTCGCCCGTCCGCCTCTCTAACTCTCGCCCGTCCGCCTCTCTAACTCTCGCCCGTCCGCCTCTCTAACTCTCACTCGCCCGTCTCTCTCTCTCTCTCGCCCGTCTCTCTCTCTCTCTCTCCCGTCTCTCTCTCTCTCGCCCATCCGTCTCTCTCTCTCGCCAGTCTCTCTCTCTCACTCTCTCGCCCGTTCATCCGTCTCTCTCTCTCTCGCCCGTCTCTCTCTCTCTCTCGCCCGTCCGTCCGTCACTCTCTCTCTCTCTCTCTCTCGCCCGTCCGTCCGTCTCTCTCTCTCTCTCTCGCCCGTCCTTCTCTCCCTCTCTCTCTCGCTCGCCCGTCCGTCCGTCTCTCTCTCTCTCTCTCTCTCTCTCGCCCGTCCGTCTCTCTCTCTCACTCGCCCGTCCTCCTCTCTCTCTCTCTCTCTCGCCCGTCCTCCTCTCTCTCTCTCTCTCGCCCGTCCGCCTCTCTCTCTCTCGCCCGTCCGCCACTCTCTCTCGCCCGTCCGCCTCTCTCTCTCTCGCCCGCCCATCTCTCTCTCTCTCGCCCGCCTCTCTCTCGCCGTCCGTCCCTCTCTCGCCGTCCGTCTCTCTCTCGCCCGCCTCTCTCTCGCCCGCCTCTCTCTCTCACGCCCGATTCTCTCTCTCTCACGCCCGTCTCTCTCTCTCACGCCCGTCTCTCTTTCGCACTTCCGCCTCTCTCTCTCTCGCCGTCCGCCTCTCTCTCTCGCCCGCCTCTCTCTCTCTCGCCCGCCTCTCTCTCTCTCGCCCGCCTCTCTCTCTCTCGCCCGCCTCTCTCTCTCACGCCCGCCTCTCTCTCGACCGCCTCCCCCTCTCTCGCCCGCCTCTGTCTGTTACGCCCGTCTCTCTCGCGCCCGTCTCGCTCTCTCGCGGCCGTCTCTCTCTCTCTCGCCCGGCCGTCTCTCTCTCTCGCCGTCCGTCTCTCGCCCGCCCATCTCTCTCTCGCCCGCCCATCTCTCTCTCTCTCGCCCGCCTCTCTCTCTCTCTCTCGCCCGCCTCTCTCTCGCCGTCCGTCTCTCTCTCGCCGTCCGTCTCTCTCGCCCGATTCTCTCTCTCTCACGCCCGATTCTCTCTCTCTCACGCCCGATTCTCTCTCTCTCACGCCCGTCTCTCTCTCTCACGCCCGTCTCTCTCTCTCACGCCCGTCTCTCTCTCTCACGCCCGTCTCTCTCTCTCACGCCCCTCTCTCTCTCGCCCGTCCGCCTCTCTCTCTCTCGCCCGTCCGCCTCTCTCTCTCTCGCCAGTCCGCCTCTCTCTCTCTCGCCCGTCCGCCTCTCTCTCTCGCCCGTCCGCCTCTCTCTCTCGCCCGCCTCTCTCTCTCTCGCCCGCCTCTCTCTCTCTCGACCGCCTCCCCCTCTCTCGCCCGCCGCTCTCTGTCACGCCCGTCTCTCTCTGTCACGCCCGTCTCTCTCACGCCCGATTCCCGCCTCTCTCTCTCACGCCCGCCCCTCTCTCTCTCTCGCCCGCCTCCCCCTCTCTCGCCCGCCTCCCCCTCTCTCACCCGCCTCTCTCTGTCACGCCCGTCTCTCTCTGTTACGCCCGTCTCTCTCACGCCCGATTCTCTCTCTCTCACGCCCGATTCTCTCTCACGCCCGATTCTCTCTCTCTCTCGCCCGCCGCCTCTCTCTCGCCCGTCCGCCTCTCTCTCTCTCGCCCGTCCGCCTCTCTCTCTCTCGCCCCGTCCGCCTCTCTCTCTCTCGCCCGTCCGCCTCTCTCTCTCTCGCCCGTCCGCCTCTCTCTCTCTCGCCCGTCCGCCTCTCTCTCTCTCGCCCGTCCGTCTCTCTCTCTCTCTCGCCCGTCCATCTCTCTCTCTCCCGCCCGTCCATCTCTCTCTCGCCCGTCCGCCTCTCTCTCTCTCGCCCGTCCGCCTCTCTCTCTCTCGCCCGTCCGCCTCTCTCTCTCTCGCCCGTCCGCCTCTCTCTCTCTCGCCCGTCCGCCTCTCTCTCTCTCGCCCGTCCGTCTCTCTCTCTCTCTCGCCCGTCCATCTCTCTCTCTCCCGCCCGTCCATCTCTCTCTCGCCCGTCCGCCTCTCTCTCTCTCGCCCGTCCGTCTCTCTCTCTCTCTCTCTCTCTCTCGCCCGTCCGTCTCTCTCTCTCGCCCGTCCGTCTCTCTCTCTCGCCCGTCCGTCTCTCTCTCTCGCCCGTCCGTCTCTCTCTCTCGCCCGTCCGTCTCTCTCTCTCGCCCGTCCGTCTCTCTCTCTCGCCCGTCCGTCTCTCTCTCTCGTCCGTCCGTCTCCCTCTCTCTCGCCCGTCCGTCTCTCTCTCTCTCGCCCGTCCGTCTCTCTCTCTCGCCCGTCCGTCTCTCTCTCTCGCCCGTCCATCTCTCCCCTCCCGTCCGTCTCTCTCTCTCTCTCTCGCCCGTCTCTCTCTCTCTCGCCCGTCCGTCTCTCTCTCTCTCGCCCGCCCGTCCGTCTCTCTCTCTCTCGCGCCCGTGCGTCTCTCTCTCTCTCGCCCGCCCGTCCCTCTCACTCCCGTCCGTCCGTCCCTCTCTCTCTCTCTCTCGCCCGTCCGTCTCTCTCTCTCTCTCTCTCTCGCCCGTCCGTCCGGCTCTCTCTCTCTCTCTCGCCCGTCCGTCTCTCTCTCTCGCCCGTCTGTCTCTCTCTCTCTCTCTCTCTCGCCCGTCCATCTCTCTCTCTCTCGCCCGTCCGTCTCTCTCTCGCCCGTCCGTCTCTCTCACTCGCCCGTCCGTCTCTCTCTCTCTCGCCCGTCCGTCCAGCTCTCTCTCTCTCTCGCCCGTCCGTCTCTCTCTCTCGCCCGTCCGTCTCTCTCTCTCTCGCCCGTCCGTCTCTCTCTCTCTCGCCCGTCCGTCTCTCTCTCTCGCCCGTCCGTCTCTCTCGCCCGTCCGTCTCTCTCTCTCGCCCGTCCGTCTCTCTCTCTCTCGCCCGTCCGTCTCTCTCTCTCTCGCCCGTCCGTCTCTCTCTCTCTCGCCCGTCCGTCTCTCTCTCTCTCGCCCGTCCGTCTCTCTCTCTCTCGCCCGTCTGTCTCTCTGTCTCTCTCTCACGCCCGTCCGCCCCTCTCACTCCCGCCCGTCCGTCCCTCTCTCTCCCTCTCTCGCCCGTCCATCTCTCTCTCCCGTCCGTCTCTCTCTCTCTCTCTCGCCCGTCCGTCTCTCCCTCTCGCCCGTCCATATCTCTCTCGCCCATCCATCTCTCTCTCTCGCCTGTCCGCCTCCCTCTCTCGCCTGTCCGCCTCCCTCTCTCGCCTGTCCGCCTCTCTCTCTCTCTCTCTCCCCCACCTGTCTCTCTCTCGCCCGTCCGTCTCTCTCTCTCTCTCTCCCCCGTCCGGCTCTCTAACTCTCACCCGTCCGCCTCTCTCTCTCGCCCGTCTGTCTCTCTCTCGCCCGCCCGTCTGTCTCTCTCCCGCCCGCCTCTCTCTCCCGCCCGCCTCTCTCCCGCCCGCCTCTCTCTCCCGCCCGCCTCTCTCTCCCGCCCCTCTCTCTCCCGCCCGCCTCTCTCTCCCGCCCGCCTCTCTCTCTCTCGCCCGTCCGTCCGTCTCTCTCTCTCTCGCGCCCGTGCGTCTCTCTCTCTCTCTCGCGCCCGTGCGTCTCTCTCTCTCGCGCCCGTCCGTCTCTCTCTCTCTCTCTCTCTCGCCCGTCCGCCTCTCTAACTCTCACCCGTCCGCCTCTCTCTCTCTCTCGCCCGTCTCTCTCTCTCTCTCTTGCCCGTCCGCCTCTCTAACTCTCACCCGTCCGCCTCTCTAACTCTCTCTCTCGCCCGTCCGTCTCTCTCTCTCTCGCCAGTCTCTCTCTCTCTCTCGCCCGTCCGCCTCTCTAACTCTCACCCGTCCGCCTCTCTCTCTCTCACCCGTCCGCCTCTCTCTCTCTCTCTCGCCCGTCTCTCTCTCTCTCGCCCGTCCGTCTCTCTCTCTCTCTCGCCAGTCCGCCTCTCTCTCGCCAGTCCGCCTCTCTAACTCTCGCCCGTCCGCCTCTCTAACTCTCGCCCGTCCGCCTCTCTAACTCTCGCCCGTCCGCCTCTCTAACTCTCGCCCGTCCGCCTCTCTAACTCTCGCCCGTCCGCCTCTCTAACTCTCGCCCGTCCGCCTCTCTAACTCTCGCCCGTCCGCCTCTCTAACTCTCGCCCGTCCGCCTCTCTAACTCTCGCCCGTCCGCCTCTCTAACTCTCGCCCGTCCGCCTCTCTAACTCTCGCCCGTCCGCCTCTCTAACTCTCGCCCGTCCGCCTCTCTAACTCTCGCCCGTCCGCCTCTCTAACTCTCGCCCGTCCGCCTCTCTAACTCTCGCCCGTCCGCCTCTCTAACTCTCACTCGCCCGTCTCTCTCTCTCTCTCTCGCCCGTCTCTCTCTCTCTCTCTCCCGTCTCTCTCTCTCTCGCCCATCCGTCTCTCTCTCTCGCCAGTCTCTCTCTCTCTCTCGCCAGTCTCTCTCTCTCACTCTCTCGCCCGTTCATCCGTCTCTCTCTCTCTCGCCCGTCTCTCTCTCTCTCTCGCCCGTCCGTCCGTCACTCTCTCTCTCTCTCGCCCGTCCGTCCGTCTCTCTCTCTCTCTCTCGCCCGTCCTTCTCTCCCTCTCTCTCTCGCTCGCCCGTCCGTCCGTCTCTCTCTCTCTCGCCCGTCCGTCCGTCTCTCTCTCTCTCTCTCTCTCTCTCTCTCTCGCCCGTCCGTCCTGCTCTCTCTCTCTCGCCCGTCCGTCTCTCTCTCTCACTCGCCCGTCCTCCTCTCTCTCTCTCTCTCTCGCCCGTCCTCCTCTCTCTCTCTCTCTCGCCCGTCCGCCTCTCTCTCTCGCCCGTCCGCCTCTCTCTCTCGCCCGTCCGCCTCTCTCTCTCGCCCGTCCGCCTCTCTCTCTCTCGCCCGTCCGCCTCTCTCTCTCTCGCCCGTCCGCCTCTCTCTCTCTCGCCCGTCCGCCTCTCTCTCTCTCACTCTCGCCCGCCTCTCTCGCCCGTCTCTCTGTCCCTCTCTCTCGCCCGCCCGTCCGTCTCTCTCTCTCTCGCGCCCGTGCGTCTCTCTCTCCCGCCCGTCCGTCCCTCTCTCTCCCTCTCTCGCCCATCCGTCTCTCTCTCTCTCTCTCTCGCCCGTCCGTCCGGCTCTCTCTCTCTCACCCGTCCGTCTCTCTCTCTCGCCCGTCTGTCTCTCTCTCTCTCTCTCGCCCGTCCGTCTCTCTCTCTCTCGCCCGTCCGTCTCTCTCTCTCTCGCCCGTCCGTCTCTCTCTCTCTCGCCCGCCCGTCTCTCTCTCTCTCGCCCGTCCGTCTCTCTCTCGCCTGCCCGTCCGTCTCTCGCCCGCCCGTCTCTCTCTCTCTCGCCCGTCCGTCCCTCCCACTCCCGCCCGTCCGTCCCTCTCTCTCCCTCTCTCGCCCGTCCGTCCAGCTCTCTCTACCTCTCTCGACCGTCCGGCTCTCTAACTCTCACCCGTCCGCCTCTCTCTCTCGCCCGTCTGTCTCTCTCTCTCTCGCCCGTCCGGCTCTCTAACTCTCACCCGTCCGCCTCTCTCTCTCGCCCGTCTGTCTCTCTCTCGCCCGCCCGCCTCTCTCTCCCGCCCGCCTCTCTCTCCCGCCCGCCTCTCTCTCCCGCCCGCCTCTCTCTCCCGCCCGCCTCTCTCTCCCGCCCGCCTCTCTCTCCCGCCCGCCTCTCTCTCCCGCCCGCCTCTCTCTCCCGCCCGCCACTCTCCCGCCCGCCTCTCTCTCCCGCCCGCCTCTCTCTCCCGCCCGCCTCTCCCTCTCTCGCGGCCGTCTCGCGGCCGTCTCGCTCTCTCTCGCGGCCGTCTCGCTCTCTCGCGGCCGTCTCTCTCTCACTCGCCCGGCCGTCTCTCTCTCTCGCCGTCCGTCTCTCTCGCCCGCCCATCTCTCTCTCGCCCGCCTCTCTCTCTCTCTCTCGCCCGCCTCTCTCTCGCCGTCCGTCTCTCTCTCGCCCGCCTCTCTCTCGCCCGCCTCTCTCTCTCACGCCCGATTCTCTCTCTCTCACGCCCGTCTCTCTCTCTCACGCCCGTCTCTCTCTCTCACGCCCGTCTCTCTTTCGCACTTCCGCCTCTCTCTCTCTCGCCAGTCCGCCTCTCACTCTCGCCCGCCTCTCTCTCTCTCGCCCGCCTCTCTCTCTCTCGCCCGCCTCTCTCTCACGCCCGCCTCTCTCTCTCACGCCCGCCTCTCTCTCTCTCGCCCGCCTCCCCCTCTCTCGCCCGCCTCTGTCTGTTACGCCCGTCTCTCTCACGCCCGATTCCCGCCTCTCTCGCGCCCGTCTCACTCTCTCGCGGCCGTCTCTCTCTCTCTCGCCCGGCGTCTCTCTCTCTTGCCGTCCGTCTCTCTCGCCCGCCCATCTCTCTCCTCGCCCGCCCACTCTCTCTCTCTCTCGCCCGCCTCTCTCTCTCTCGCCCCGCCTCTCTCTCGCCGTCCGTCTCTCTCTCGCCGTCCGTCTCTCTCTCGCCCGCCTCTCTCTCGCCCGCCTCTCTCTCTCACGCCCGATTCTCTCTCTCACAGCCCGATTCTCTCTCTCTCACGCCCGATTCTCTCTCTCTCACGCCCGATTCTCTCTCTCTCACGCCCGTCTCTCTCTCTCACGCCCGTCTCTCTCTCGCACTTCCGCCTCTCTCTCTCGCCCGTCCGCCTCTCTCTCTCGCCAGTCCGCCTCTCTCTCTCGCCCGTCCGCCTCTCTCTCGCCCGCCTCTCTCTCTCACGCCCGCCTCTCTCTCTCTCGACCGCCTCCCTCTGTCACGCCCGTCTCTCTCTGTCACGCCGTCTCTCTCACGCCCGATTCCCGCCTCTCTCTCACCGCCCCGCCTCCCCTCTCTCGCCCCCGCCTCCCCCTCTCTCGCCCGCCTCTTTCTGTCACGCCCGTCTCTCTCTGTTACGCCCCGTCTCTCACGCCCGATTCTCTCTCTCCACGCCCGATTCTCTCTCACGCCCCGATTCTCTCTCACCGCCCGTGTCTCTCTCTCTCTCGCCCGCCGCCTCTCTCTCGCCCGTCCGCCTCTCTCTCTCTCGCCCGTCCGCCTCTCTCTCTCTCGCCCGTCCGCCTCTCTCTCTCTCGCCGTCCGCCTCTCTCTCTCTCGCCCGTCCGCCTCTCTCTCTCGCCCGTCCCGCCTCTCTCTCTCGCACGTCCGTCTCTCTCTCTCTCTCGCCCGTCCGTCTCTCTCTCTCGCCTGTCCGTCTCTCTCTCTCCCGCCCGCCTCTCTCTCCCCGCCCCGCCTCTCTCCCGCCGCCTCTCTCTCCCGCCCGCCTCTCTCTCCCGCCCCTCTCTCTCCCGCCCGCCTCTCTCTCCCGCCCGCCTCTCTCTCTCTCGCCCGTCCGTCTCTCTCTCTCGCCCGTCCGTCTCTCTCTCTCGCCCGTCCGTCTCTCTCTCTCGCCGTCGTCTCTCTCTCTCTCTCTCTCTCTCGCCCGTCCGTCTCTCTCTCTCGCCCGTCCGTCTCTCTCTCTCGCCCGTCCCGTCTCTCTCTCTCGCACCCGTCCGTCTCCTCTCTCTCGCCCGTCCGTCTCTCTCTCTCGCCCGTCCGTCTCTCTCTCTCGCCCGTCCGTCTCTCTCTCTCGCCCGTCCGTCTCTCTCTCTCGCCCGTCCGTCTCTCTCTCTCTCTCTCGCCCGTCCATCTCTCTCTCTCTCTCGCCCGTCCATCTCTCTCTCTCTCCGCCCGTCCATCTCTCCCCTCTCCCGTCCGTCTCTCTCTCTCTCGCCCGTCCGTCCCTCTCTCTCTCTCTCGCCCGTCCCGTCCTCTCTCTCTCTCGCCCCCGCCCGTCCGTCTCTCTCTCTCGCGCCCGTGCGTCTCTCTCTCTCTCCTCGCCCGTCCGTCCCTCTCACTCCCCCGCCCGTCCGTAGCTCTCTCTCTCTCTCTCGCGTCCCGCTCCGTCTCTCTCTCTCTCTCTCTCGCCCGTCCGGCTCTCTCTCTCTCTCTCGCCCCGTCCGTCTCTCTCTCTCGCCCGTCTGTCTCTCTCTCTCTCTCTCGCCCGTCCGTCTCTCTCTCTCTCGCCCGTCCGTCTCTCTCCTCTCTCGCCCGTCCGTCTCTCTCTCTCTCGCCCGGTCCCGTCTCTCTCTCTCGCCCCGTCCGTCTCTCTCTCTCGCCCGTCCCGTCTCTCTCTCTCGCCCGTCCGTCTCTCTCTCTCGCCCGTCCGTCTCTCTCTCTCGCCCGTCCGTCTCTCTCTCTCGCCCGTCCGTCTCTCCTCTCTCGCCCGTCCGTCTCTCTCTCTCTCGCCCGTCCGTCTCTCTCTCTCTCGCCCGTCCGTCTCTCTCTCTCTCTCGCCCGTCCGTCTCTCTGTCTCTCTCTCACGCCCGTGCGTCTCTCTCTCTCTCTCGCCGCCCGTCTCTCTCTCTCTCTCTCTCTCGCCCGTCCGCCTCTCTCTCTCTCTCTCTCGCCCGTCCGCCTCTCTCTCTCTCTCTCGCCCGTCCGCCTCTCTGTCTCCTCTCGCCCGTCCGCCTCTCTCTCTCTCGCCCCGTCCGCCTCTCTCTCTCTCGCCCGTCCCGCCCTCTCTCTCACGCCCGTCCGCCTCTCTCTCTCGCCCGTCCGCCTCTCTCTCTCTCGCCCGTCCGCCTCTCTCTCGCCTGTCCCGCCTCTCTCACCCGTCTCGCTCTCCCTCTCTCTCACCCACCTGTCTCTCTCTCGCCCGTCCGTCTCTCTCTCTCACCCGTCCGCCTCTCTAACTCTCACCCGTCCGCCTCTCTCGCCCGTCCGCCTCTCTCTCTCTCGCCATCTGTCTCTCTCTCGCCCGTCTCTCTCTCTCTCTCGTCGCCCCATTTCTCTCTCTCTCGCCCGCCTCTCCCTCACGCCCGCCTCTCTCTCTCTCGCCCCGCCTCTCTCTCTCTCGCCCGCCTCTCTCTCTCTCGCCCCCGCCTCTCTCTCTCTCGCCCGCCTCTCTCTCTCTCGCCGCCTCTCTCTCTCTCGCCCCCGCCTCTCTCTCTCTCGCCCGCCTCCTCTCTCGCCATCATCTCTCTCTCTCCGCCCGTTTCTCTCTCTCACGCCGTCCTCTCTCTCACGCCCGTCTCTCTCTCTCACGCCCGTCTCTCTCTCTCACGCCCGTCTCTCTCTCTCACGCCCGTCTCTCTCTCACGCCCGTCTCCCTCTCTCACGCCCGTCTCCTTCTCGCCCGTCTCTCTCTCTCACGCCCGTCTCTCTCTCTCACGCCCGTCTCTCTCTCTCACGCCCGTCTCTCTCTCTCACGCCCGTCTCTCTCTCTCACGCCCGTCTCTCTCTCTCACGCCC
>JANJGN010004098.1:0-36720 GCA_026770705.1 Isurus oxyrinchus
AGGGAGGGAGGCGGGGACTGGGGGTCAGAGGGAGGGAGGGGGGGACTGGGGGTCAGAGGGAGGGAGGGAGGGGGGACTGGGGGTCAGAGAGAGGGAGGGAGGGGGGACTGGGGGTCAGAGGGAGGGACTGGGGGTCAGAGAGAGGGAGGGAGGGGGGGACTGGGGGTCAGAGGGAGGGAGGGAGGGACTGGGGGTCAGAGGGAGGGAGGGGGGACTGGGGATCAGAGGGAGGGCGGGACTGGGGGTCAGAGGGAGGGGGGAGGGTGGACTGGGGGTCAGAGGGAGGGGGACTGGGTGTCAGAGGGAGGGAGGGACTGAGGGTCAGAGGGAGGGAAGGAGGGAGGGGGACTGGGGGTCAGAGGGAGGGGGGACTGGGG
This sequence comes from Isurus oxyrinchus, assembly GCA_026770705.1. Taxonomy (NCBI): domain Eukaryota; kingdom Metazoa; phylum Chordata; class Chondrichthyes; order Lamniformes; family Lamnidae; genus Isurus; species Isurus oxyrinchus. The sequence continues at coordinate 378 of JANJGN010004098.1, forward strand.
TTCAGAGGGAGGGAGGGGGTCTGGGGTTCAGAGGGAGGGAGGGGGTCTGGGGGTCAGTGGGAGGGGGGGACTGGAGGTCAGAGGGAGGGATGGGGGACTGGGGGTCAGAGGGAGGGAGGGGGACTGGGGGTCAGAGGGAGTGAGGGGGACTGGGGGTCCGAGGGAGGGAGGGGGGACTGGGGGTCAGAGGGAGGGAGGGGGGACTGGGGGTCAGAGGGAGGGAGGGGGGACTGGAGGTCAGAGGGAGGGAGGGGGGGACTGGGGGTCAGAGGGAGGGAGGGGGGACTGGGGGTCAGAGGGAGGGAGGGGGGGACTGGGGGTCAGAGGGAGGGAGGGGGGTACTGGAGGTCAGAGGGAGGGAGGGCTGACTGGGGGTCGGAGGGAGGGAGGGGGGACTGGGGGTCGGAGGGAGGGAGGGGGGACTGGGGGTCGGATGGAGGGAGGGGGGACTGGGGGTCGGAGGGAGGGAGGGGGGACTGGGGATCAGAAGGAGGGGGGACTGGGGGTCAGAGGGAGGGAGGGGGGACTGGGGATCAGAAGGAGGGGGGGACTGGGGGTCAGAGGGAGGGAGGGAGGGGGGACTGGGGGTCAGAGGGAGGGAGGGGGGACTGGGGGTCAGAGGGAGGGAGGGAGGGGGGGACTGGGGGTCAGAGGGAGGGAGGGGGGGACTGGGGGTCAGAGGGAGGGAGGGGGGACTGGGGGTCAGAGGGAGGGATGGGGGACTGGGGGTCAGAGGGAGGGATGGGGGGACTGGGGGTCAGAGGGAGGGAGGGAGGGGGGACTGGGGATCAGAGGGAGGGAGGGGGGGACTGGGGGCCAGAGGGAGGCAGGCACTGGGGGTCAGAGGGAAGGGGGACTGGGGGTCAGAGAGAGGGAGGTGGGACTGGGGGTCAGAGGGAGGGAGGGAGGGGGGGTTAGAGATTAGGGTTTGTGTCAGTCACAGATTATTGGCTATAACCGTACCCCGGTCACTGCCCCGGTCACTACCCCGGTCACTGACCGTACCCCGCTCACTACCCCGGCCACTACCTCGGTCACTACCCCCGGTCACTGACCGTACCCCGCTCACTACCCCGGTCACTGACCGTACCCCGGTCACGACCCCGGTCACTACCTCGGTCACTACCCCGCTCACTACCCCGGTCATTGACCGTACCCCGCTCACTACCCCGCTCACTACCCTGATCCCTGACCGTACCCCGGTCGCTACCCCGCTCACTACCCCGGTCACTACCCTGATCCCTGACCCCTGACCGTACCCCGGTCACTACCCCGATCACTGACCGTGCCCCGGTCACTACCCCGATCACTGACCGTGCCCCGGTCACTACCCCGATCACTGACCGTGCCCCGGTCACTACCCCGATCACTGACCGTGCCCCGGTCACTACCCCGGTCGCTGACCGTACCCCGGTCACTACCCCGATCGCTGACCGTACCCCGGTCACTACCCCGATCGCTGACCGTACCCCGGTCACTACCCCGATCGCTGACCGTACCCCGGTCACTACCCCGGTCGCTGACCGTACCCCGGTTACTACCCCGTCGCTGACCGTACCCCGGTCACTACCCTGGTCGCTGACCGTGCCCCGGTCACTACCCCGGTCACTACCCCGATCGCTGACCGTACCCCGGTCACTACCCCGATCGCTGACCGTACCCCGGTCACTACCCCGATCGCTGACCGTACCCCGGTCACTACCCCCGATCGCTGACCGTACCCCCGGTCACTACCCCGATCGCTGACCGTTCCCCGGTCACTACCCCGATCGCTGACCGTGCCCCGGTCACTACCCCGATCGCTGACCGTGCCCCGGTCACTACCCCGATCGCTGACCGTACCCCGATCGCTGACCGTACCCCGGTCACTACCCCGATCGCTGACCGTACCCCCGGTCACTACCCCGGTCGCTGACCGTACCCCGGTCACTACCCCGGTCGCTGACCGTACCCCGGTCACTACCCCGGTCGCTGACCGTACCCCGGTCACTACCCCCGGTCGCTGACCGTACCCCGGTCACTACCCCGTCGCTGACCGTACCCCGGTCACTACCCTGGTCGCTGACCTGCCCCGGTCACTACCCCGGTCACTACCCCGATCGCTGACCGTACCCCGGTCACTACCCCGATCGCTGACCGTACCCCGGTCACTACCCCGATCGCTAACCGTACCCCGGTCACTACCCCGATCGCTGACCGTACCCCGGTCACTACCCCGATCGCTGACCGTGCCCCGGTCACTACCCCGATCGCTGACCGTGCCCCCGGTCACTACCCCGATCGCTGACCGTGCCCCGGTCACTACCCCGATCACTGACCGTACCCCGGTCACTACCCCGGTCACTACCCCGATCGCTGACCGTACCCCGGTCACTACCCCGATCGCTGACCGTACCCCGGTCACTACCCCCGATCGCTGACCGTACCCCGGTCACTACCCCCGATCGCTGACCGTACCCCGGTCACTACCCCGGTCACTGACCATGCCCCGGTCACTACCCCGTTCACTGACCGTACCCCGGTCACTACCCCCGATCACTGACCGTACCCCGGTCACTACCCTGGTCACTGCCCTGATCATTACCCATTAACACGAAACATTACCTCAACTGCTGGCCCATGCTCTTAGCCTAAGGTGATGTCAGTCAGTAACAGGGGAAGACCACTGCATCCTCCCAGTCTGCTGTGCCGTTCAGCGAGGCTGTGGATGCTCTGTTCGTGGCCACAGCTCCTCTTTACTTTCAGCCCCTCACAATCCCGGACCCTCTTGACGATCAGGAATCTGTCAGACTCCTCCTTGTCGGTTTTCAATCAGCCCGTCTCCTCCGCTGTCTGCCAAAGAGAATTCCAGACAGGAACAACCATCTGAGAGAAGGCATTTCCTCCTCATCTCTGTGTGAAGTATGAGAGGCCTCCTTGTTCCTCAACTGTGTCACTAGCTTGAGATAACTGTAGAAGAGGGAACATCCTTCCATCTTCGACACTGTCAACCCCCCCAAACTCTGACCATTACCAACCACAAACCCTAGTCACTGCTGCAAGCACGAACCCAACTCCTGAACCCAAACCTTCCACTGGTTGGAGTCATACCCAGTACAAAGGAAGTTGGTTGTGGATGTGGGAGGTCAGTCATCTCAGCTCCAGGACATCATTGCAGGAGTTCCTCAGGGTAGTGTCCTCGGCCCAACCATCTTCAGCTGCTTCATCAATGACCTTCCTTCCATCATAAGGTCAGAAGTGGGGATGTTCGCTGCACAATGTTCAGCACCATTCACAACTCCTCAGGTACTGAAGCAGCCCATGCCCAAATGCAGCAAGACCTGGACAATATCCAGGTTCAGGGCTGACAAGTGGCAAGTAACATTCACACCACACAAGTGCCAGGCAATGACCATTTCTAATGAGAGAATCCAACCATCGCCCCCTTGACATTCAATGGCATTACCATCACTGAATCCCCCACTGTCAACATCCTGAGGGTTACCATTGACCAGAAACTGAACTGGACCAGCCATATAAATACCGTGGTACAAGAGCAGGTCAGAGGCTGGGAATCCTGCGGTGAGTAACTCACCTCCTGACTCCCCAAAGCCTGTCCACCATCTACAAGGCACAAGTCAGGAGTGTGATGGAATACTCACTTGCCTGGATGAGTGCAGCCCCCACAAGACACAAGAAGCTCGACACCGTCCAGGACAAAGCAGCCCCGCTTGATCAGCCCCCCATCCACAAAACATTCACTCCCTCCACCACCGACGCACAGTAGCAGCAGTGTGTGTACCATCTACAAGATGCACTGCAGGAACTCACCAAGGCTCCTTCGACAGCACCTTCCAAACCCATGAAAACTACCATCTAGAAGGACAAGGGCAGCAGGCGCAAGGAACACCACCACCTGGAAGTTCCCCACCAAGTCTCTCACCATCCTGACTTGGAAATATATTGGCCATTCCTTCACTGTCACTGGGTCAAAATCCTGGAACTCCCTCCCTAACAGCGCTGTGGGTGTACCTACACCACACGGACAAAATCCTGGAACACCCTCCCTAACAGCGCTGTGGGTGTACCTACACCACACGGACAAAATCCTGGAACTCCCTCCCTAACAGCACTGTGGGTGTACCTACACCACACGGACAAAATCCTGGACCTCCCTCCCTAACAGCGCTGTGGGTGTACCTACACCACAGGGACAAAATCCTGGAACTCCCACCCTAACAGCACTGTGGGTGTACCTACACCACACGGACAAAATCCTGGAACTCCCTCCCTAACAGCACTGTGGGTGTACCTACACCACACGGACAAAATCCTGGAACTCCCTCCCTAACAGCGCTGTGGGTGTACCTACACCACACGGACAAAATCCTGGAACTCCTCCCTAACAGCACTGTGGGTGTACCTACACCACACGGACAAAATCCTGGAAGTCCCTCCCTAACAGCACTGTGGGTGTACCTACACCACACGGACAAAATCCTGGAACTCCCTCCCTAACAGCACTGTGGGTGTACCTACATCACACGGACAAAATCCTGGTACTCCCTCCCTAACAGCACTGTGGGTGTACCTACACCACACGGACAAAATCCTGGAACTCCCTCCCTAACAGCACTGTGGGTGTACCTACACCACAGGGGACAAAATCCTGGAACTCCCTCCTTAACAGCACTGTGGGTGTACCTACACCACACGGACAAAATCCTGGAACTCCCTCCCTAACAGCGCTGTGGGTGTACCTACACCACACGGACAAAATCCTGGAACTCCCTCCCTAACAGCGCTGTGGGTGTACCTACACCACACGGGGACAAAATCCTGGAACTCCCTCCCTAACAGCACTGTGGATGTACCTACACCACACGGACAAAATCCTGGAACTCCCTCCCTAACAGCACTGTGGGTGTACCTACACCACACGGACAAAATCCTGGAACTCCCTCCCTAACAGTACTGTGGGTGTACCTACACCACACGGACAAAATCCTGGAACTCCCCTCCCTAACAGCACTGTGGGTGTACCTACACCACACGGACAAAATCCTGGAACTCCCTCCCTAACAGCACTGTGGGTGTACATACAACACACGGACAAAATCCTGGAACTCCCTCCCTAACAGCGCTGTGGGTGTACCTACACCACACGGACAAAATCCTGGAACTCCCTCACTAACAGCGCTGTGGGTGTACCTACACCACATGGACAAAATCCTGGAACTCCCTCCCTAACAGCGCTGTGGGTGTACCTACACCACACGGACAAAATCCTGGAACTCCCTCACTAACAGCGCTGTGGGTGTACCTACACCACACGGGACAAAATCCTGGAACTCACTCCCTAACAGCGCTGTGGGTGTACCTACACCACACGGGACAAAATCCTGGAACTCACTCCCTAACAGCACTGTGGGTGTACCTACACCACACGGGACAAAATCCTGGAACTCACTCCCTAACAGCGCTGTGGGTGTACCTACACCACACGGACAAAATCCTGGAGGGTGTTACAGAGATAGGGAGGGGTGTAGGTGCTGGAGGAGGTTACAGAGATAGGGAGGGTTGTAGGGACTGGAGGAGGTTACAGAGATAGGGAGGGGTGTAGGGGCTGGAGGAGGTTACAGAGATAGGGAGGGGTGTAGGGGGCTGGAGGAGGTTACAGAGATAGGGAGTGGTGTAGGGGCTGGAGGAGGTTACAGAGATAGGGAGGGTTGTAGGGGCTGGAGGGTGTTACAGAGATAGGGAGGGATGTAGGGGCTGGAGGAGGTTACAGAGATAGGGAGGGGTGTAGGGGCTGGAGGAGGTTACAGAGATAGGGAGGGTTGTAGGGGCTGGAGGAGGTTACAGAGATAGGGAGGGTTGTAGGGGCTGGAGGAGGTTACAGAGAGAGGGAGGGATGTAGGGGCTGGAGGAGGTTACAGAGATAGGGAGGGGTGTAGGGGCTGGAGGAGGTTACAGAGATAGGGACCGGACCCTTTCTCTCTCCCTCCTCCCCACCCCCCCCCCCCCCCCAGCCCCCCCTCCTCCCCCCCCACCGTCCCCCTCTCTCTCCCCTGTCTTCCCCCCCGTCCCCCTCTCTCCCCCCCCCACCGTCCCCCCCCCCCTCTCTTTCTCCCCCGATCCCCTCTCTCTGTCCCCCGCTCCTCTCTCTCTCTCTTCCCCCGATTCCCTCCCTCTCTCTCTCCCTCCCCCCCCCATCTCTCTCTACCCCCGATCCCCCCTCTCTCTCTCTCGCCCCCCCCGCCTCTCTCTCGCTCCTCTCGCCCCCCCGCCCCTCTGTCTCCCTCTCTCTCTCTCTCTCTCTCTCTCTCTCTCTCTCTCTCCCCCGCGCCTGTCTCTTTCCCCTTGCCTCTCTCTCACTCCCCTCCCCCACCATCTCTCTCTTGCTCTCTCTCTTTCTCTTGCCGATTTCTCTCTGCCTCTACTCTGTCTTTCTCTCTACCCTCTGTTTCTCTTTCTCTCTCTCAGTTACTCACTCGTTATCTCTTTCTTTCATTAGGACAGGAGAGTGCCACCAGTCTTCCCCTTACAGATGTGCCTCTACTTTAACCTGTACTTCTTCCCATTCTGGTGGCTGAGTGAAATTGTCATGCTGGAACTGAAGGTAAGCAGGACTTGGAGAGAGAGAGGGAGAGAGATGTTTGAATCCATTGAAGGGGTGTTATAGGAGCTGGAATCCAGTGATGGGGTGTTAGAGGAGCTGGAATCCAGAGATGGGGTGTTAGAGGAGCTGGAATCCAGTGATGGGGTGTTAGAGGAGCTGGAATCCAGTGATGGGGTGTTAGAGGAGCTGGAATCCAGTGATGGGGTGTTAGAGGAGCTGGAATCCAGTGATGAAGTGTTAGAGGAGCTGGAATCCAGTGATGGGGTGTTAGAGGAGCTGGAATCCAGTGATGGGGTGTTAGAGGAGCTGGAATCCAGTGATGGGATGTTAGAGGAGCTGGAATCCAGTGATGGGGTGTTAGAGGAGCTGGAATCCAGTGATGGGGTGTTAGAGGAGCTGGAATCCAGTGATGAAGTGTTAGAGGAGCTGGAATCCAGTGATGGGGTGTTAGAGGAGCTGGAATCCAGTGATGAAGTGTTAGAGGAGCTGGAATCCAGTGATGGGGTGTTAGAGGAGCTGGAATCCAGTGATGAAGTGTTAGAGGAGCTGGAATCCAGTGATGGGGGTGTTAGAGGAGCTGGAATCCAGTGATGGGGTGTTAGAGGAGCTGGAATCCAGAGATGGGGTGTTAGAGGAGCTGGAATCCAGAGATGGGGTGTTAGAGGAGCTGGAATCCAGAGATGGGGTGTTAGAGGAGCTGGAATCCAGAGATGGGGTGTTAGAGGAGCTGGAATCCAGTGATGGGGTGGTTAGAGGAGCTGGAATCCAGTGATAGGTGTTTTGGGGATGGGGGGCAGGGGGTTGTGATGGGGTATTCTAGGGTTGGGCAGGTTCAGGGATCAGTATTAGTCGGGATCCAGTAATTGGTATTATGCAGGATCCAGTTTTGGGTATTATAAGGGGGTTGAATCCATTGATACGTATTATAGGGGGAGGAATCCAGTGATGGGTATTATAGGGGGAGGAATCCAGTGATGGGTTATTATAGGGGGAGGAATCCAGTGATGGGTTATTATAGGGGGAGGAATCCAGTGATGGGTTATTATAGGATGGAATCCAGTGATGTGTATTACAGGGGGTGAAATCCAGTGATGGGGTATTATAGCGGGTGAATCCAGTGATGGGGTATTATAGGGGGGTGGAATCCAGTGATGGGGTATTATAGCGGGTGGAATCCAGTGATGGGGTATTATAGGGGGTGGGAATCCAGTGATGGGTATTATGGATGGAATCCAGTGATGGGGTATTATAAGGGTTGGAATCCAGTGATGGGTTATTAAAGGGGGTGGAATCCAGTGATGTTTATTATAGGAGGTGGGATCCAGTGCTGGGTTATTTTAGGGGGTGGAATCCAGTGATGGGGTATTTTAGGGTGTGGAATCCAGTGACTGGTATTATAGGGGGTGGAATCCAGTGATGTTCTTATAGGGGGCGGAATCCAGTGACGGGGTATTATAGGGGTTGGAATCCAGTGGTGGGTTATTATAGGGGGGTGGAATCCATTGATAGAGTATTTTAGGGGATGGAATCCAGTGATGGGGTATTTTAGAGGGTGGAATCCACTGATGAGGTATTATAGGCGGTGTAATCCAATGATGGGTATTATATGGGTGGAATCCAGTGATGGCTATTATATGGGGAGGAATGCAGTGATAGGTATTACAGGGGGTGGAATCCAGTGATGGGGTATTATAGGAGGTGGAATCCAGTGATGGGGTATTATAGCAGGTGGGGTCCAGTGACGGTGTATTTTAGGGGGTGGAATCCAGTGATGGTGCAATTTAGGGTGTGGAATCCAGTGATGGGATATTATAGGGGGTGGAATCCAGTGATGCGGTATTATAGGGGGTGGAATCCAGTGATGCGGTATTATAGGGGGTGGAATCCAGTGATGCGGTATTATAGGGGGTGGAATCCAGTGATGGGGTATTATAGGTGGTGTAATCCAGTGATGGGGCATTATAAGGGGGTGGAATCCAGTGATGGGGTATTTTAGGGGGTGGAATCCAGTGATGGGATATTATAGAGGTGGAATCCAGTGATGGGATATTATAGGGAGCGGAATCCAGTGATGGGGTATTTTAGGGGTGTGGAATCCAGTGACTGGTATTATAGGGGGTGGAATCCAGTGATGTTCTTATAGGGTGCGGAATCCAGTGATGGGGTATTATAGGGGTTGGAATCCAGTGATGGGTTATTATAGGGGGTGGAATCCATTGATAGGGTATTTTAGGGGATGGAATCCATTGATAGGGTATTATATGGGGTGGAATCCAGTGATGGGGTATTTTAGGGGGTGGAATCCAGTGATGGGGTATTTTTAGGGGTGGAATCCAGTGATGGGTATTATATGGGGTGGAATCCAGTGATGGGGTATTATAGGAGGTGGAATCCAGTGATGGGGTATTTTAGGGGGTGGGAATCCAATGATGGGTATTATAGGGGGTGGAATCCAGTGATGGGGTATTTTAGGGGGTGGAATCCAGTGACGGGGTATTATAGGCGGTGTAATCCAATGATGGGTATTATATGGGGTGGAATACAGTGATGGGTATTATATGGGGTGGAATGGAGAGATGGGGTATTATAGGCGGTGTAATCCAGTGATGGGTATTATATGGGGTGGAATCCAGTGATGGGGTATTATAGGAGGTGGAATCCAGTGATGGGGTATTTTAGGGGGTGGAATCCAATGATGGGGTATTACAGGGGGTGGAATCCAGTGATGGGGTATTTTAGAGGGTGGAATCCCAGTGATGGCTATTATATGGGGAGGAATACAGTGATAGGTATTACAGGGGGTGGAATCCAGTGATGGGGGTATTATAGGAGGTGGAATCCAGTGATGGGGTATTATAGGAGGTGGAATCCAGTGATGGGGTATTATAGGGGGTGGAATCCAGTGATGGGGTATTATAGGGGGTGGAATCCAATGATGGGTATTATAGGGGGTGGAATCCAGTGATGGGGTATTTTAGGGGGTGGAATCCAGTGACGGGGTATTATAGGCGGTGTAATCCAATGATGGGTATTATATGGGGTGGAATACAGTGATGGGTATTATATGGGGTGGAATGGAGAGATGGGGTATTATAGGCGGTGTAATCCAGTGATGGGGCATTATAGGGGTGGAATCCAGTGATGTTATTATAGGTGTGGAATCCAGTGATGGGGTATTTTAAGGGGTGGAATCCAGTGATGGGGTATTTTAGGGGTGGAATCCAGTGATGGGTATTTTAGGCGGTGGAATCCCAGTGATGGGGTATTTTAGGGGGTGGAATCCAGTGATGGGGTATTATAAGGGGTAGAATCCAATGATGGGATATTATAGGGGGTGGAATCCAGTGATGGGTATTATAGGGGTTTGGAATCCAGTGATGGGTATTGTAGTGGGTGGAATCCAGTGATTGGTATTATAGGGGTGGAATCCAGTGATGGGTATTATAGGGGGTGGAATCCAGTGATGGGGTATTTTAGGTGGTGTAATCCAGTGATGGAGCATTATAAGGGGGTGGAATCCAGTGATGGGGTATTTTAGGGGTGGAATCCAGTGATGGGTATTATAGAGGTGGAATCCAGTGATGGGATATTATAGGGGAGCGGAATCCAGTGATGGGGTATTTTAGGGTGTGGAATCCAGTGACTGGTATTATAGGGGGTGGAATCCAGTGATGTTCTTATAGGGTGCGGAATCCAGTGATGGGGTATTATAGGGGTTGGAATCCAGTGATGGGTTATTATAGGGGGGTGGAATCCATTGATAGGGTATTTTAGGGGATGGAATCCATTGATAGGGTATTTTAGGGGATGGAATCCAGTGATGGGGTATTTTAGGGGGTGGAATCCAGTGATGAGGTATTATAGGCGGTGTAATCCAATGATGGGTATTATATGGGGTGGAATACAGTGATGGGTATTATATGGGGTGGAATCCAGTGATGGGGTATTTTAGGGGGTGGAATCCAGTTATGGGGTATTTTAGGGGTGGAATCCAGTGATGGGTATTATATGGGGTGGAATCCAGTGATGGGGTATTATAGGAGGTGGAATCCAGTGATGGGGTATTTTAGGGGGTGGAATCCAATGATGGGGTATTACAGGGGGTGGAATCCAGTGATGGGGTATTTTAGAGGGTGGAATCCCAGTGATGGCTATTATATGGGGAGGAATACAGTGATAGGTATTACAGGGGGTGGAATCCAGTGATGGGGTATTATAGGAGGTGGAATCCAGTGATGGGGTATTATAGGATGTGGAAACCAGTGATGGGGTATTATAGGGGGTGGAATCCAGTGATGGGGTATTATAGGGGGTGGAATCCAATGATGGGTATTATAGGGGGTGGAATCCAGTGATGGGGTATTTTAGGGGGTGGAATCCAGTGATGGGGTATTATAGGCGGTGTAATCCAATGATGGGTATTATATGGGGTGGAATACAGTGATGGGTATTATATGGGGTGGAATGGAGAGATGGGGTATTATAGGCGGTGTAATCCAGTGATGGGGCATTATAGGGGTGGAATCCAGTGATGGGGTATTATAGGGGGTGGAATCCATTGATAGGGTATTTTAGGGGATGGAATCCATTGATAGGGTATTTTAGGGGATGGAATCCAGTGATGGGGTATTTTAGGGGGTGGAATCCAGTGATGAGGTATTATAGGCGGTGTAATCCAATGATGGGTATTATATGGGGTGGAATACAGTGATGGGTATTATATGGGGTGGAATCCAGTGATGGGGTATTTTAGGGGGTGTAATCCAGTGATGGGGTATTTTAGGGGTGGAATCCAGTGATGGGTATTATATGGGGTGGAATCCAGTGATGGTGTATTATAGGAGGTGGAATCCAGTGATGGGGTATTTTAGGGGGTGGAATCCAATGATGGGGTATTACAGGGGGTGGAATCCAGTGATGGGGTATTTTAGAGGGTGGAATCCCAGTGATGGCTATTATATGGGGAGGAATACAGTGATAGGTATTACAGGGGGTGGAATCCAGTGATGGGGTATTATAGGAGGTGGAATCCAGTGATGGGGTATTATAGGAGGTGGAAACCAGTGATGGGGTATTATAGGGGGTGGAATCCAGTGATGGGGTATTATAGGGGGTGGAATCCAATGATGGGTATTATAGGGGGTGGAATCCAGTGATGGGGTATTTTAGGGGGTGGAATCCAGTGATGGGGTATTATAGGCGGTGTAATCCAATGATGGGTATTATATGGGGTGGAATACAGTGATGGGTATTATATGGGGTGGAATGGAGAGATGGGGTATTATAGGCGGTGTAATCCAGTGATGGGGCATTATAGGGGTGGAATCCAGTGATGTTATTATAGGTGTGGAATCCAGTGATGGGGTATTTTAAGGGGTGGAATCCAGTGATGGGGTATTTTAGGGGGTGGAATCCAGTGATGGGGTTTTATATGGGGTGGAATCCAATGATGGGATATTATAGGGGGTGGAATCCAGTGATGGGTATTATAGGGGTTGGAATCCAGTGATGGGTATTGTAGGGGGTGGAATCCAGTGATGGGGTATTTTAGGGGGTGGAATCCAGTGATGGGGTATTATAAGCGGTGTAATCCAATGATGGGTATTATATGGGGTGGAATACAGTGATGGGTATTATATGGGGTGGAATGGAGAGATGGGGTATTATAGGCGGTGTAATCCAGTGATGGGGCATTATAGGGGGTGGAATCCAGTGATGTTATTATAGGTGTGGAATCCAGTGATGGGGTATTTTAGGGGGTGGAATCCAGTGATGGGGTATTTTAGGGGGTGGAATCCATGATGGGGTATTGTAGGGGGTGGAATCCAGTGATTGGTATTATAGGGGTTGGAATCCAGTGATGGGTATTGTAGGGGTTGGAATCCAGTGATGGGTATTGTAGGGGGCGGAATCCAGTGATTGGTATTATAGGGGTGGAATCCAGTGATGGGTATTATAGGGGGTGGAATCCAGTGATGGGGTATTACAGGGGGTGGAATCCAGTGATGGGGTATTACAGGGGGTGGAATCCAGTGATGGGGTATTACAGGGGGTGGAATCCAGTGATGGGGTATTATAGGGGGTGGAATCCAGTGGTGGGGTATTATAGGGGGTGCAATCCAGTGATGGGGTATTATAGGCGGTGTAATCCAGTGATGGGGCATTATAGGGGGTGGAATCCAGTGATGGGTATTATACGGGTGGAATCCAGTGATGTTATTATAGGGTGGAATCCAGTGATGGTGTATTTCGGGGGTGGAATCCAGTGATGGGGTATTTTAAGGGGTGGAATCCAGTGATGGAGTATTATAGGCGGTGTAATTCAATGATGGGTATTATATGGGGTGGAATACAGTGATGGGTATTATATGGGGTGGAATGGAGAGATGGGGTATTATAGGCAGTGTAATCCAGTGATGGGGCATTATAGGGGGTGGAATCCAGTGATGTTATTATAGGTGTGGAATCCAGTGATGGGGTATTTTAAGGGGTGGAATCCAGTGATGCGGTATTATAGAGGGTGGAATCCAGTGATGGGGTATTATAGGTGGTGTAATCCAGTGATGGGGCATTATAAGGGGGTGGAATCCAGTGATGGGGTATTTTAGGGGGTGGAATCCAGTGATGGGATATTATAGAGGTGGAATCCAGTGATGGGATATTATAGGGAGCGGAATCCAGTGATTGGGGTATTTTATAGTGTGGAATCCAGTGACTGGTATTATATGGGGTGGAATCCAGTGATGGGGTATTTTAGGGGGTGGAATCCAGTGATGGGATATTATAGAGGTGGAATCCAGTGATGGGATATTATAGGGAGCGGAATCCAGTGATTGGGGTATTTTATGGTGTGGAATCCAGTGACTGGTATTATATGGGGTGGAATCCAGTGACTGGTATTATATGGGGTGGAATCCAGTGATGGAGTATTTTAGGGGGTGGAATCCAGTGATGGGTATTATATGGGGTGGAATCCAGTGATGGGGTATTTTAGGGGGTGGAATCCAATGATGGGGTATTATAGGAGGTGGAATCCAGTGATGGGGTATTATAGGAGGTGGAATCCAGTGATGGGGTATTATAGGGGGTGGAATCCAGTGATGGGGTATTATAGGGGGTGGAATCCAATGATGGGTATTATAGGGGGTGGAATCCAGTGATGGGGTATTTTAGGGGGTGGAATCCAGTGATGTGGTATTATAGGCGGTGTAATCCAATGATGGGTATTATATGGGGTGGAATACAGTGATGGGTATTATAGGGGTTGGAATCCAGTGATGGGTATTGTAGGGGGTGGAATCCAGTGATTGGTATTATAGGGGTGGAATCCAGTGATGGGTATTATAGGGGGTGGAATCCAGTGATGGGGTATTTTAAGGGGTGGAATCCAGTGATGGGGTATTATAAGCGGTGTAATCCAATGATGGGTATTATATGGGGTGGAATACAGTGATGGGTATTATATGGGGTGGAATGGAGAGATGGGGTATTATAGGCGGTGTAATCCAGTGATGGGGCATTATAGGGGGTGGAATCCAGTGATGTTATTATAGGTGTGGAATCCAGTGATGGGGTATTTTAGGGGGTGGAATCCAGTGATGGGGTATTTTAGGGGGTGGAATCCATGATGGGGTATTGTAGGGGGTGGAATCCAGTGATTGGTATTATAGGGGTTGGAATCCAGTGATGGGTATTGTAGGGGGCGGAATCCAGTGGTTGGTATTATAGGGGTGGAATCCAGTGATGGGTATTATAGGGTGTGGAATCCAGTGATGTGTAATATAGGGGGTGGAATCCAGTGATGGGGTATTACAGGGGTGGAATCCAGTGATGGGGTATTATAGGGGGTGGAATCCAGTGATGGGGTATTATAGGGGGTGCGATCCAGTGATGGGGTATTATAAGGCGGTGTAATCCAGTGATGGGGCATTATAGGGGGTGTAATCCAGTGATGGGGCATTATAGGGGGTGGAATCCAGTGATGTTATTATAGGGTGGAATCCAGTGATGGTGTATTTCGGGGGTGGAATCCAGTGATGGGGGTATTTTAAGGGGTGGAATCCAGTGATGGAGTATTATAGGCGGTGTAATTCAATGATGGGTATTATATGGGTGGAATACAGTGATGGGTTATTATATGGGGTGGAATGGAGAGATGGGGTATCATAGGCAGTGTAATCCAGTGATGGGGGCATTATAGGGGGTGGAATCCAGTGATGTTATTATAGGTGTGGAATCCAGTGATGGGGTATTTTAAGGGGTAGAACCAGTGATGGGGCATTTTAGGGGGTGGAATCCAGTGATGGGATATTTTAGGGGGTGGAATCCAGTGATGGGATATTTTAGGGTGTGAAATCCAGTGATGGGGTATTTTTAGGGGGTGGAATCCAGTGGTGGTGTATTGTAGGGGTGGAATCCAGTGACTGGTATTATAGGGGTGGAATCCAGTGATGGGTGTTATAGGGGGTGGAATCCAGTGATGGGTATTATAGGGGTTGGAATCCAGTGATAGGTATTATAGGGGTGGAATCCAGTGATGGGTATTATAGGGGTGGAATCCAGTGATGGGGTATTACAGGGGGTGGAATCCAGTGATGGGTATTATAGGGGGTGGAATCCAGTGATGGGTATTATAGGGAGGTGGACTCCAGTGATGTGTAATATAGGGGGTGGAATCCAGTGATGGGTATTATAGGGGTTGGAATCCAGTGATGGGTATTATAGGGGTTGGAATCCAGTGATGGGTATTATAGGGGTTGGAATCCAGTGATGGGTATTATAGGGGGGAGGAATCCAGTGATGGGGTATTATAGGGGTGGAATCCAGTGATGGGTATTATAGGGGATGGAATCCAGTGATGGGTATTATAGGGGTTGGAATCCAGTGATGGGTATTATAGGGGTTGGAATCCAGTGATTGGTGTTATAGGGGGTGGAATCCAGTGATGGTATTATAGGGGGTAGAATCCAGTGATGGGTATTATAGGGGTTGGAATCCAGTGATGGGTATTATAGGGGGTGGAATCCAGTTATGGGTATTATAGGGGGGATCCAGTGATGTGTAATATAGGGGATGGTATCCAGTGATGGGTTATTATAGGGGGTGGAATCCAGTGATGGGTATTATAGGGGGTGTAATTCAGTGATGAGGTATTATAGGGGGTGGAATCCAGTGATGGGTTATTATAGGGATGGAATCTAGTGATGTGGTATTATAGGGGTGGAATCCAGTGATGGGTTATTATAGGGATGGAATCTAGTGATGGGTTATTATAGGGGGTGGAATCCAGTGTTGGGTAATATAGGGATGGAATCCAGTGATGGGTTATTATAGGGATGGAATCCAGTGATGGGTTATTATAGGGGGTGGAATCCAGTGTTGGGGTATTATAGGGATGGAATCCAGTGATGGGTTATTTTAGGGATGGAATCCAGTGATGAGTTATTATAGGGGGTGGAATCCAGTGATGGGTATTATAGGGGGTGGAATCCAGTGATGGGTATTATAGGGGGTGGTATCCAGTGATGGGTATTATAGGGGTTGGAATCCAGTGATGCATATTATAGGGGTGGAATCCAGTGATGTGTATTATAAGGAGTTGAATCCAGTGTTGTGTAATATAGGGGTTGGAATCCAGTGGATGGGCATTATAGGGGGTGAAATCCAGTGATGGGTATTATAGGGGCTGGAATCCAGTGATGGGGTATTATGGGGGTGGAATCCTGTGATGGGTATTATAGGGGGTGGAATCCAGTGACGGATATTATAGGGGTTGGAATCCAGTGATGGGGTATTATAGGGGGTGCGATCCAGTGATGGGGTATTATAGGCGGTGTAATCCAGTGATGGGGCATTATAGGGGGTGTAATCCAGTGATGGGGCTTATAGGGGGTGGAATCCAGTGATGTTATTATAGGGTGGAATCCAGTGATGGTGTAATTTCGGGGGTGGAATCCAGTGATGGGGTATTTTAAGGGGTGGAATCCAGTGATGGAGTATTATAGGCGGTGTAATTCAATGATGGGTATTATATGGGGTGGAATACAGTGATGGGTAATTATATGGGGTGGAATGGAGAGATGGGGTATCATAGGCAGTGTAATCCAGTGATGGGGGCATTATAGGGGGTGGAATCCAGTGATGTTATTATAGGTGTGGGAATCCAGTGATGGGGTATTTTAAGGGGGTAGAACCAGTGATGGGGCATTTTAGGGGGTGGAATCCAGTGATGGGATATTTTAGGGGGTGAATCCAGTGATGGGGTATTTTAGGGTGTGAAATCCAGTGATGGGGTATTTTAGGGGGTGGAATCAGTGGTGGTGTATTGTAGGGGTGGAATCCAGTGACTGGTATTATAGGGGTGGAATCCAGTGATGGGTGTTATAGGGGGTGGAATCCAGTGATGGGTATTATAGGGGTTGGAATCCAGTGAGGTATTATAGGGGTGGAATCCAGTGATGGGTATTATAGGGGTGGAATCCAGTGATGGGGTATTACAGGGGGTGGAATCCAGTGATGGGTATTATAGGGGGTGGAATCCAGTGATGGGTATTATAGGGGGGTGGACTCCAGTGATGTGTAATATAGGGGGTGGAATCCAGTGATGGGTATTATAGGGGTTGGAATCCAGTGATGGGTATTATAGGGGTTGGAATCCAGTGATGGGTATTATAGGGGTTGGAATCCAGTGATGGGTATTATAGGGGGGAGGAATCCAGTGATGGGGTATTATAGGGGTGGAATCCAGTGATGGGTATTATAGGGGATGGAATCCAGTGATGGGTATTATAGGGGTTGGAATCCAGTGATGGGTATTATAGGGGTTGGAATCCAGTGATTGGTGTTATAGGGGGTGGAATCCAGTGATGGGTATTATAGGGGGTAGAATCCAGTGATGGGTATTATAGGGGTTGGAATCCAGTGATGGGTTATTATAGGGATGGAATCCAGTGATGGGTTATTATAGGGGGTGGAATCCAGTGTTGGGGTATTATAGGGATGGAATCCAGTGATGGGTTATTATAGGGATGGAATCCAGTGATGAGTTATTATAGGGGGTGGAATCCAGTGATGGGTATTATAGGGGGTGGAATCCAGTGATGGGTATTATAGGGGGTGGTATCCAGTGATGGGTATTATAGGGGTTGGAATCCAGTGATGCATATTATAGGGGGTGGAATCCAGTGATGTGTATTATAAGGAGTTGAATCCAGTGTTGTGTAATATAGGGGTTGGAATCCAGTGATGGGCATTATAGGGGGTGAAATCCAGTGATGGGTATTATAGGGGCTGGAATCCAGTGATGGGGTATTATGGGGGTGGAATCCTGTGATGGGTATTATAGGGGGTGGAATCCAGTGACGGATATTATAGGGGTTGGAATCCAGTGATGCGTATTATAGGGGGTGGGATCCAGTGAAGTGTATTATAGGGAGTTGAATCCAGTGTTGTGTAATATAGGGGGTGGAATCCGGTGATGAGGTATTATAGGGGTTGGGATCCAGTGATGTGTAATATAGGGGGTGGAATCCAGTGATGGGGTATTATAGGGGTTGGAATCCAGTGATGAGGTATTATAGGGGTTGGAATCCAGTGATGGGTATTATAGGGGTGGATTCCAGTGATGGGTATTATAGGGGGTGGAATCCAGTGATGGGTATTATAGGGGGTGAAATCCAGTGATGGGTATTATAGGGGCTGGAATCCAGTGATGGGTATTATAGGGGTGGAATCCAGTGATGAGGTATTATAGGGGGTGGAATCCAGTGATGGGGTATTATAGGGGTTGGAATCCAGTGATGGGTATTATAGGGGTTGGAATCCTGTGATGGGTTATTATAGGGGGTGGAATCCAGTGATGGGTTATTATAGGAGTTGGAATCCAGTGATGGGTTATTATAGGGGGTGGAATCCAGTGATGGGTTATTATAGGGGTTGGAATCCAGTGATGGGTTATTATAGGGATGGAATCCAGTGATGGGTTATTATGGGGCTGGAATCCAGTGATGGGGTATTATAGGGGTGGAATCCAGTGATGGGTATTATAGGGGTGGAATCCAGTGATGGGGTATTATAGGGTTGGAATCCATTGATGGGTATTATAGACGTTGGAATCCAGCGATGGGTATTATAGGTGGTGGAATCCAGTGATGGTATTATAGGGGGTGGAATCCAGTGATGTGTAATATAGGAGGTGGAATCCAGCGATGGTTATTATAGGGGGTGGAATTCAGTGATGTGTAATATAGGCGTTGGAATCCACTGATGGGTATTATGGGGGTGGAATCCAATGATGGGTATTATAGGGGGTGGAATCCACTGACGGGTATTATAGGTCATGGAATCCAGTTATGGGCATTATCGGGGTGGAATCCAATGACTGGTATTATAGGGGGTGGAATCCAGTGATGTTATTATGGCGGCGGAATCCAGTGATGGGTATTATAGGGGGTGGAATCCAGTGATGGGCATTATCGGGGTGGAATCCAGTGATGGGTTATTATAGGGGGTGGAATCCAGTGATGGGGTATTAAAGGGGGTGGAATCCAGTGATGGGGTATTACAAGGGGTAGAATCCAGTGATGGGGTATTAAAGGGGGTGGAATCCAGTGATGGGGTATTATGGTTGTGGAATCCAGTGATGGGGTATTTTAGGGGGTGGAATCCAGTTATGGGGTATTATGGGAGTGGGAACCAGTGATGGGGTATTATGTGGGTGGGAGCCAGTGATGGGGTATTAAAGGGGGTGGAATCCAGTGATGGGGTATTATAGGGGTTGGAATCCAGTCATGGGGTATTATAGGAGTTGGAATCCAGTGATGGGGTATTAAAGGGGGTGGAATCCAGTGATGGGGTATTATGCGGGTGGGAACCAGTGATGGGGTATTATGGGGATGGGATCCAGTGATGTGGTATTATGGGGGTGGAATCCAGTGATGGGGTATTAAAGGGGGTGTAATCCAGTGATGGGGTATTAAAGGGGGTGTAATCCAGTGTTGGGGTATTAAAGGGGGTGTAATCCAGTGATGGGGTATTACAAGGGGTAGAATCCAGTGATGGGTATTATAGGAGGTGGAATCCAGTGATGGGTATTATAGGGGGTGGAATCCAATGACGGGTATTATAGGTCATGGAATCCAGTTATGGGCAATATCGGGGTGGAATCCAGTGACTGGTATTATAGGGGGTGGAATCCAGTGATGTCATTATGGCGGCGGAATCCAGTGATGGGTATTATAGGGGGTGGAATCCAGTGATGGGCATTATCGGGTTGGAATCCAGTGATGGGTATTATAGGGGGTGGAATCCAGTGATGGGGTATTAAAGGGGGTGGAATCCAGTGATGGGGTATTACAAGGGGTAGAATCCAGTGATGGGGTATTAAATGGGGTGGAATCCAGTGATGGGGTATTAAAGGGGGTGTAAACCAGTGATGGGGTATTAAAGGAGGTGTAATCCAGTGATGGTATTATAGGGGTGGAATCCAGTGATGGGGTATTAAAGGGGGTGTAATCCAGTGATAGGGTATTAAAGCGGGTGGAATCCAGTGATGCGTTCTTAAAGGGGGTGGAATCCAGTGATGGTGTATTAAAATGGGGTGGAATCCAGTGATGGGGTATTAAATGGGGTGGAATCCAGTGATGGGGTATTAAAGGGGGTGGAATTCAGTGATGGGTATTATAGGGGGTGGAATCCAGTGATGGGGTATTATAGGGGGTTGAATCCAGTGATGGGGTATTATAGGGGGTTGAATCCAGTGATGGGGTATTATGGGTGTGGAATCCAGTGATGGGGTATTTTAGGGGGTGGAATCCAGTGATGGGGTATTATGGGGGTGGGAACTAGTGATGGGGTATTATGGGGGTGGGAGCCAGTGATGGGGTATTAAAGGGGGTGGAATCCAGTGATGGGGTATTAAAGGGGTTGGAATCCAGTGATGGGTATTATAGGGGTTGGAATCCAGTGATGGTATTATAGGGGTGGAATCCAGTGATGGGGTATTAAAGGGGGTGTAATCCAGTGATAGGGTATTAAAGCGGGTGGAATCCAGTGATGCGTTTTTAAAGGGGGTGGAATCCATTGATGGGGTATTAAAATGAGGTGGAATCCAGTGATGGGTCATTAAAGGGGGATTGAATCCAGTGATGGAGTATTAAAGGGGGTGGCATCCAGTGATGGGATATTAAAGGGAGTGGAATCCAGTGATTGGGGTATTAAAGGGGGTGTAATCCAGTGATGGGGTATTAAAGGGTGTGTAATCCAGTGACGGGGTATTAAAGGGGGTGGAATCCAGTGATGCTTTATTTTTGGAGGTGGAATCCAGTGATGGGGTTTTAAAGGGGGTGGAATTCACTGATGGGTTTTATAGGAGATGGGGTATTATGGGGGTGGGAAACAGTGATGGGGTATTATGGGGGTTGGAATCCAGTGATGGGGTATTATAGGGGTTGGAATCCAGTGATGGGGTATTATAGGGGTTGGAATCCAGTGATGGGGTATTATAGGGGTTGGAATCCAGTGATGGGGTATTATAGGGGTTGGAATCCAGTGATGGGGTATTATAGGGTTTGGAATCCAGCGATGGTATTATAGGGGGTGGAATCCAGTGATGGGGTATTATGGGGGTGGGAACCAGTGATGGGGTATTATGGGGATGGGATCCAATGATGTGGTATTATGGGGGTGGAATCCAGTGATGGGGTATTATGGGGGTGGGAACCAGTGATGGTGTATTATACGGGGTGGGAACCCTGATGGGGTATTATGGGTGTGGAATCCAGTGATGGGTTATTATAGGGGTGGAATCCAGTGATGGGGTATTACAGGGGTTGGAATCCAGTGATGGGTATTATAGGGGGTGGACTCCAGTCGTGTGTAATATAGGGGGTGGAATCCAGTGATGGGTATTATAGGGGTTGGAATCCAGTGATGGGTATTATAGGGATGGAATCCAGTGATGGGTATTATAGGGGTTGGAATCCAGTGATGGGTATTATAGGGATGGAATCCAGTGATGGGTATTATAGGGGTTGGAATCCAGTGATGGGTATTATAGGGGTTGGAATCCAGTGATGGGTATTATAGGGGGTGGAATCCAATGATGGGTATTATAGGGGTTGGAATCCAGTGATGGGTATTATAGGGGTTGGAATCCAGTGGTGGGTATTATAGGGGTTGGAATCCAGTGATGGGTATTATAGGGGGTAGAATACAGTGATGGGTATTATAGGGATGGAATCCAGTGATGGGTATTATAGGGGTTGGAATCCAGTGATGGGTATTATAGGGGTTGGAATCCAGTGATGGGTATTATAGGGGGTGGAATCCAATGATGGGTATTATAGGGGTTGGAATCCAGTGATGGGTATTATAGGGGTTGGAATCCAGTGGTGGGTATTATAGGGGTTGGAATCCAGTGATGGGTATTATAGGGGGTAGAATACAGTGATGGGTATTATAGGGGTTGGAATCCAGTGATTGGTATTATAGGGGTTGGAATCCAGTGATTGGTATTATAGGGGGTGGAATCCAGTGATGGGTATTATAGGGGGTGGAATCCAGTGATGGGTATTATAGGGGGTGGAATCCAGTGATGGGTATTATAGGGGGATCCAGTGATGTGTAATATAGGGGATGGAATCCAGTGATGGGTTATCATAGGGGATGGAATCCAGTGATGGGTATTATAGGGATGTAATTCAGTGATGAGGTATTATAGGGGGTGGAAACCAGTGATGGGTTATTATAGGGGTGGAATCCAGTGATGGGTATTATAGGGGTTGGAATCCAGTGATTGGTGTTATAGGGATGGAATCCAGTGATGGGGTATTTTGGGGGTGGAATCCAGTGATGGGTATTATAGGGGGTGGAATCCAGTGATGGGTATTATAGGGGTTGGAATCCAGTGATGGGTATTATAGGGGGTGGAATCCAGTGATGTGTATTATAGGGAGTGGAATCCAGTGTTGTGTAATATAGGGGGTGGAATCCAGTGATGAGGTATGATAGGGGTTGGGATCCGGTGATGTGTAATATAGGGGGGTGCAATCCAGTGATGGGGTATTATAGGGGGTGGAATCCAGTGATGGGTATTATAGGGGGTGGAATCCAGTGATGGGTATTATAGGGGGTGGAATCCAGTGATGGGTATTATAGGGGTTGGAATCCAGTGATGGGTATTATAGGGGGTGGAATCCAGTGATGTGTATTACAGGGAGTAATATCCAGTGTTGTGTAACATAGGGGGTGGAATCCAGTGATGAGGTATGATAGGGATTGGGATCCAGTGATGTGTAATATAGGGGGGTGCAATCCAGTGATGGGGTATTATAGGGGGTGGAATCCAGTGATGAGGTATTATAGGGGTTGGAATCCAGTGATGGGTATTATAGGAATGGAATCCAGTGATGAGGTATTAAAGGGGGTGGAATCCAGTGATGGGGTATTACAAGGACTAGAATCCTGTGATGGGGTATTAAATGGGGTGGAATCCAGTGATGGGGTATTCAAGGGGGTGTAAACCAGTGATGGGGTATTAAAGGGGGTGTAATCCAGTGTTGGGGTACTAAAAGGGGTGGAATCCAGTGATGCATTATTTTTGGAGGTGGAATTCAGTGATGTGTGTTATAGGGGGTGGAATCCAGTGATGGGGTATTATAGGGGGTGGAATCCAGTGATGGGGTATTATAGGGGGTTGAATCCAGTGATGTGGTATTATAGGGGGTTGAATCCAGTGATGGGGTATTATGGGTGTGGAATCCAGTGATGGGGTATTTTAGGGGGTGGAATCCAGTGATGGGATATTATGGGAGTGGGAACCAGTGATGGGGTATTATGGGGGTGGGAGCCAGTGATGGGGTATTAAAGGGGGTAGAATCCAATGATGGGGTATTATAGGGGTTGGAATCCAGTCATGGGGTATTATAGGAGTTGGAATCCAGTGATGGGGTATTAAAGGGGGTGGAATCCAGTGATGGGGTATTATGCGGGTGGGAACCAGTGATGGGGTATTATGGGGATGGGATCCAGTGATGTGGTATTATGGGGGTGGAAGCCAGTGATGGGGTATTATGGGGGTGGGATCCAGTGATGGGGTATTATGGGGGTGGGAACCAGTGATGGGGTATTATGGGGGTGGAATCCAGTGATGGGTTATTATAGGGGTGGAATCCAGTGATGGGTATTATAGGGGTTGGGATCCAGTGATGGGTATTATAGGGTGTGGAATCCAGTGATGGGTATTATAAGGAGTGGACTCCAGTGATGTGTAATATAGGGGGTGGAATCCAGTGATGGGTATTATAGGGGTTGGAATCCAGTGATGGGGTATTATGGGGATGGAATCCAGTGATGGGGTATTATGGGGATGGAATCCAGTGATGGGGATTGTAGGGGTTGGAATCCAGTGATGGGAATTATAGGGGGTGGGAACCAGTGATGGGGTATTATGAGGGTGGGAACCAGTGATGGGGTATTATGAGGGTGGGAACCAGTGATGGGTATTATAGGGGGTGGAATCCAGTGATGGGGTATTATGAGGGTGGGAACCAGTGATGGGTATTATAGGGGGTGGAATCCAGTGATGAGGTATTATGAGGGGGTGGGCACCAGTGATGGGTATTATAGGGGGTGGGCACCAGTGATGGGTATTATGAGGGTGGGAACCAATGATGGGTATTATGAGGGTGGGAACCAGTGATGGGTATTATAGGGGGTGGGAACCAGTGATGGGGATTATAGGGGGTGGGCACCAGTGATGGGGTATTATAGGGGGTGGGAACCAGTGATGGGTATTATAGGGGGTGGGAACTAGTGATGGGTATTATAGGGGGTGGGAACCAGTGATGGGGTATTATGAGCGTGGGCACCAGTGATGGGTATTATAGGGGGTGGGCACCAGTGATGGGTATTATGAGGGTGGGAACCAGTGATGGGGATTATAGGGGGTGGGAACCAGTGATGGGTATTATAGGGGGTGGGTACCAGTGATGGGGATTATAGGGCGTGGGAACCAGTGATGGGTCTTATAGGGGGTGGGAACCAGTGATGGGTATTGTGAGGGTGGGAACCGGTGATGGGGTATTATGAGGGTGGGAACCAGTGATGGGTATTATGAGGGTGGGAACCAGTGATGGGGTATTATGAGGGTGGGAACCAGTGATGAGGTATTATGAGTGTGGGAACCAGTGATGGGTATTATAGGGGGTGGGAACCAGTGATGGGTATTATAGGGGGTGGAATCCAATGATGGGTTATTATAGGAGTGGAATCCAGTGATGGGTATTATAGGGGTTGGAATCCAGTGATTGGTGTTATAGGGGGTGGAATCCAGTGATGTGTAATATAGGGGATGTAATCCAGTGATGGGTTATTATAGGGGGTGGAATCCAGTGATGGGTATTATAGGGGTGGAATCCAGTGATGGGTATTATAGGGGGGATCCAGTGATGTGTAATATAGGGGATGGAATCCAGTGATGGGTCATTATAGGGATGTAATTCAGTGATGAGGTATTATAGGGGGTGGAATCCAGTCATGGGGTATTATAGGAGTTGGAATCCAGTGATGGGGTATTATGGGGATGGGATCCAGTGATGGGGTATTATGGGGGTGGGAACCAGTGATGGGGTATTATGGGGGTGGAATCTAGTGATGGGTTATTATAGGGGTGGAATCCAGTGATGGGGTATTAGAGGGGTTGGGATCCAGTGATGGGTATTATAGGGTGTGGAATCCAGTGATGGGTATTATAGGGAGTGGACTCCGGTGATGTGTAATATAGGGGGTGGAATCCAGTGATGGGTATTATAGGGGTTGGAATCCAGTGATGGGGTATTATGGGGATGGAATCCAGTGATGGGGTATTATGGGGATGGAATCCAGTGATGGGGATTATAGGGGTTGGAATCCAGTGATGGGAATTATAGGGGGTGGGAACCAGTGATGGGGTATTATGAGGGTGGGAACCAGTGATGGGGTATTATGAGGGTGGGAACCAGTGATGGGTATTATAGGGGGTGGAATCCAGTGATGGGGTATTATGAGGGTGGGAACCAGTGATGGGTATTATAGGGGGTGGGAACCAGTGATGGGTATTATAGGGGGTGGGCACCAGTGATGGGGTATTATGAGGGTGGGCACCAGTGATGGGTATTATAGGGGGTGGGCACCAGTGATGGGGTATTATAGGGGGTGGGCACCAGTGATGGGTATTATAGGGGGTGGGCACCAGTGATGGGTATTCTGAGGGTGGGAACCAGTGATGGGTATTATAGGGGGTGGGAACCAGTGATGGGTATTATAGGGGGTGGGCACCAGTGATGGGGTATTATAGGGGGTGGGCACCAGTGATGGGGTATTATAGGGGGTGGGCACCAGTGATGGGTATTATAGGGGGTGGGCACCAGTGATGGGTATTATGAGGGTGGGAACCAGTGATGGGTATTATAGGGGGTGGGAACCAGTGATGGGGTATTATAGGGGGTGGGAACCAGTGATGGGGATTATAGGGGGTGGGCACCAGTGATGGGGTATTATGAGGGTGGGAACCAGTGATGGGTATTATAGGGGGTGGGAACCAGTGATGGGTATTATAGGGGGTGGGAACCAGTGATGGGTATTATGAGGGTGGGAACCAGTGATGGGATATTATAGGGGGTGGAATCCAGTGATGGGTATTATAGGGGGTGGGAACCAGTGATGGGTATTATAAGGGGTGGGAACCAGTGATGGGTATTATAGGGGGTGGGAACCAGTGATGGGTCTTATAGGGGGTGGGAACCAGTGATGGGTATTGTGAGGGTGGGAACCGGTGATGGGGTATTATGAGGGTGGGAACCAGTGATGGGTATTATGAGGGTGGGAACCAGTGATGGGTATTATGAGGGTGGGAACCAGTGATGGGTATTATAGGTGGTGGGCACCAGTGATGGGTATTATAGGTGGTGGGAACCAGTGATGGGTATTATAGGGGGTGGAACCAGTGATGGGTATTATAGGGGGTGGGAACTAGTGATGGGTATTATAGGGGGTGGGAACCAGTGATGGGGTATTATGAGCGTGGGCACCAGTGATGGGTATTATAGGGGGTGGGCACCAGTGATGGGTATTATGAGGGTGGGAACCAGTGATGGGGATTATAGGGGGTGGGAACCAGTGATGGGTATTATAGGGGGTGGGTACCAGTGATGGGGATTATAGGGCGTGGGAACCAGTGATGGGTCTTATAGGGGGTGGGAACCAGTGATGGGTATTGTGAGGGTGGGAACCGGTGATGGGGTATTATGAGGGTGGGAACCAGTGATGGGTATTATGAGGGTGGGAACCAGTGATGGGATATTATGAGGGTGGGAACCAGTGATGAGGTATTATGAGTGTGGGAACCAGTGATGGGTATTATAGGGGGTGGGAACCAGTGATGGGTATTATAGGGGGTGGAATCCAGTGATGGGTTATTATAGGAGTGGAATCCAGTGATGGGTATTATAGGGGTTGGAATCCAGTGATTGGTGTTATAGGGGGTGGAATCCAGTGATGTGTAATATAGGGGATGTAATCCAGTGATGGGTTATTATAGGGGGTGGAATCCAGTGATGGGTATTATAGGGGTGGAATCCAGTGATGGGTATTATAGGGGGGATCCAGTGATGTGTAATATAGGGGATGGAATCCAGTGATGGACATTATAGGGATGTAATTCAGTGATGAGGTATTATAGGGGGTGGAATCCAGTCATGGGGTATTATAGGAGTTGGAATCCAGTGATGGGGTATTAAAGGGGGTGGAATCCAGTGATGGGGTATTATGCGGGTGGGAACCAGTGATGGGGTATTATGGGGATGGGATCCAGTGATGGGGTATTATGGGGGTGGGAACCAGTGATGGGGTATTATGGGGGTGGAATCCAGTGATGGGTTATTATAGGGGTGGAATCCAGTGATGGGGTATTAGAGGGGTTGGGATCCAGTGATGGGTATTATAGGGTGTGGAATCCAGTGATGGGTATTATAGGGAGTGGACTCCGGTGATGTGTAATATAGGGGGTGGAATCCAGTGACGGGTATTATAGGGGTTGGAATCCAGTGATGGGGTATTATGGGGATGGAATCCAGTGATGGGGTATTATGGGGATGGAATCCAGTGATGGGGATTATAGGGGTTGGAATCCAGTGATGGGAATTATAGGGGGTGGGAACCAGTGATGGGGTATTATGAGGGTGGGAACCAGTGATGGGGTATTATGAGGGTGGGAACCAGTGATGGGTATTATAGGGGGTGGAATCCAGTGATGGGGTATTATGAGGGTGGGAACCAGTGATGGGTATTATAGGGGGTGGGAACCAGTGATGGGTATTATAGGGGGTGGGCACCAGTGATGGGGTATTATGAGGGTGGGCACCAGTGATGGGTATTATAGGGGGTGGGCACCAGTGATGGGGTATTATAGGGGGTGGGCACCAGTGATGGGTATTATAGGGGGTGGGCACCAGTGATGGGTATTATGAGGGTGGGAACCAGTGATGGGTATTATAGGGGGTGGGAACCAGTGATGGGTATTATAGGGGGTGGGCACCAGTGATGGGGTATTATAGGGGGTGGGCACCAGTGATGGGGTATTATAGGGGGTGGGCACCAGTGATGGGTATTATAGGGGGTGGGCACCAGTGATGGGTATTATGAGGGTGGGAACCAGTGATGGGTATTATAGGGGGTGGGAACCAGTGATGGGGTATTATAGGGGGTGGGAACCAGTGATGGGGATTATAGGGGGTGGGCACCAGTGATGGGGTATTATGAGGGTGGGAACCAGTGATGGGTATTATAGGGGGTGGGAACCAGTGATGGGTATTATAGGGGGTGGGAACCAGTGATGGGTATTATGAGGGTGGGAACCAGTGATGGGATATTATAGGGGGTGGAATCCAGTGATGGGTATTATAGGGGGTGGGAACCAGTGATGGGTATTATAAGGGGTGGGAACCAGTGATGGGTATTATAGGGGGTGGGAACCAGTGATGGGTCTTATAGGGGGTGGGAACCAGTGATGGGTATTGTGAGGGTGGGAACCGGTGATGGGGTATTATGAGGGTGGGAACCAGTGATGGGTATTATGAGGGTGGGAACCAGTGATGGGTATTATGAGGGTGGGCACCAGTGATGGGTATTATAGGTGGTGGGCACCAGTGATGGGTATTATAGGTGGTGGGAACCAGTGATGGGTATTATAGGGGGTGGAACCAGTGATGGGTATTATAGGGGGTGGGAACTAGTGATGGGTATTATGAGGGTGGGAACCAGTGATGGGTATTATGAGGGTGGGAATCAGTGATGGGGTATTATGAGGGTGGGAACCAGTGATGGGTATTATGAGGGTGGGAACCAGTGATGGGGTATTATAGGGGGTGGAATCCAGTGATGGCTATTATAGGGGGTGGAATCCAGTGATGGGTGTTATAGGGGGTGGGAACCAGTGATGGGTATTATAGGGGTTGGAAACCAGTGATGGGGTATTATAGGGGGTGGGAACCAGTGATGGGTATTATAGGGGGTGGGCACCAGTGATGGGTATTATAGGGGGTGGGCACCAGTGATGGGTATTATGAGGGTGGGAACCAGTGATGGGGTATTATGAGGGTGGGAACCAGTGATGGGGTATTATGAGGGTGGGAACCAGTGATGGGTATTATGAGGGTGGGAATCAGTGATGGGGTATTATGAGGGTGGGAACCAGTGATGGGTATTATAGCGGGTGGGAACCAGTGATGGGGTATTATAGGGGGTGGAATCCAGTGATGGCTATTATAGGGGGTGGAATCCAGTGATGGGGTATTATAGGGGGTGGGAACCAGTGATGGGTATTATAGGGGGTGGGAACCAGTGATGGGTATTATGAGGGTGGGAATCAGTGATGGGGTATTATGAGGGTGGGAACCAGTGATGGGTGTTATAGGGGGTGGGAATCAGTGATGGGGTATTATGAGGGTGGGAACCAGTGATGGGTGTTATAGGGGGTGGGAACCAGTGATGGGTATTATAGGGGGTGGGAACCAGTGATGGGGTATTATAGGGGGTGGGAACCAGTGATGGGTATTATAGGGGGTGGGCACCAGTGATGGGTATTATAGGGGGTGGGCACCAGTGATAGGTATTATAGGGGGTGGGCACCAGTGATGGGTATTATAGGGGGTGGGAACCAGTGATGGGTATTATAGGGGGTGGGAACCAGTGATGGGGTATTATGAGGGTGGGAACCAGTGATGGGTATTATGAGGGTGGGAACCAGTGATGGGTATTATGAGGGTGGGAACCAGTGATGGGTATTATAGGGGGTGGGAACCAGTGATGGATATTATAGGGGGTGGGAACCAGTGATGGGGTATTATAGGGGGTGGGAACCAGTGATGGGGTATTATAGGGGGTGGGAACCAGTGATGGGGTATTATAGGGGGTGGGAACCAGTGATGGGTATTATAGGGGGTGGGAACCAGTGATGGGGTATTATAGGGGGTGGGAACCAGTGATGGGGTATTATAGGGGGTGGGAACCAGTGATGGGGTATTATAGGGGGTGGGAACCAGTGATGGGTATTATAGGGGGTGGGCACCAGTGATGGGTATTATGAGGGTGGGAACCAGTGATGGGTATTATGAGGGTGGGAACCAGTGATGGGTATTATAGGGGGTGGGCACCAGTGATGGGGTATTATAGGGGGTGGGAACCAGTGATGGGGTATTATAGGGGGTGGGAACCAGTGATGGGGTATTATAGGGGGTGGGAACCAGTGATGGGTATTATAGGGGGTGGGCACCAGTGATGGGTATTATGAGGGTGGGAACCAGTGATGGGTATTATGAGGGTGGGAACCAGTGATGGGTATTATAGGGGGTGGGCACCAGTGATGGGTATTATAGGTGGTGGGAACCAGTGATGGGTATTATGAGGGTGGGAACCAGTGATGGGGTATTATAGGGGGTGGGCACCAGTGATGGGGTATTATAGGGGGTGGGAACCAGTGATGGGTATTATAGGGGGTGGGAACCAGTGATGGGTATTATAGGGGGTGGGAACCAGTGATGGGTATTATAGGGGGTGGGAACCAGTGATGGGTATTATAGGGGGTGGGAACCAGTGATGGGTATTATAGGGGGTGGGCACCAGTGATGGGTATTATGAGGGTGGGAACCAGTGATGGGTATTATGAGGGTGGGAACCAGTGATGGGTATTATAGGGGGTGGGCACCAGTGATGGGTATTATAGGTGGTGGAACCAGTGATGGGTATTATGAGGGTGGGAACCAGTGATGGGGTATTATAGGGGGTGGGCACCAGTGATGGGGTATTATAGGGGGTGGGAACCAGTGATGGGTATTATAGGGGGTGGGAACCAGTGATGGGTATTATAGGGGGTGGGAACCAGTGATGGGTATTATAGGGGGTGGGAACCAGTGATGGGTATTATAGGGGGTGGGAACCAGTGATGGGTATTATAGGGGGTGGGCACCAGTGATGGGTATTATGAGGGTGGGAACCAGTGATGGGTATTATGAGGGTGGGAACCAGTGATGGGTATTATAGGGGGTGGGCACCAGTGATGGGGTATTATAGGGGGTGGGAACCAGTGATGGGGTATTATAGGGGGTGGGAACCAGTGATGGGGTATTATAGGGGGTGGGAACCAGTGATGGGTATTATAGGGGGTGGGCACCAGTGATGGGTATTATGAGGGTGGGAACCAGTGATGGGTATTATGAGGGTGGGAACCAGTGATGGGTATTATAGGGGGTGGGCACCAGTGATGGTATTATAGGTGGTGGGAACCAGTGATGGGTATTATGAGGGTGGGAACCAGTGATGGGGTATTATAGGGGGTGGGCACCAGTGATGGGGTATTATAGGGGGTGGGAACCAGTGATGGGTATTATAGGGGGTGGGAACCAGTGATGGGTATTATAGGGGGTGGGAACCAGTGATGGGGTATTATAGGGGGTGGGCACCAGTGATGGGTATTATAGGGGGTGGGAACCAGTGATGGGTATTATAGGGGGTGGGAACCAGTGATGGGTATTATAGGGGGTGGGAACCAGTGATGGGTATTATAGGGGGTGGAACCAGTGATGGGTATTATAGGGGGTGGGAACCAGTGATGGGTATTATAGGGGGTGGGAACCAGTGATGGGTATTATAGGGGGTGGGAACCAGTGATGGGTATTATAGGGGGTGGAACCTGTGGTGTGTTTTGTAGGGGGGTGGGAACCTGTGGTGTGTTTTGTAGGGGGGTGGGAACCTGTGGTGTGTTTTGTAGGGGGGTGAACCTGTGGTGTGTTTTGTAGGGGGGTGGGAACCTGTGGTGTGTTTTGTAGGGGGGTGGGAACCTGTGGTGTGTTTTGTAGGGGGGTGGGAACCTGTGGTGTGTTTTGTAGGGGGGTGGGAACCTGTGGTGTGTTTTGTAGGGGGGTGAACCTGTGGTGTGTTTTGTAGGGAATGTAACAGGTTGGGGTGAGAATGGGAATCTGCTGGTTCTGGAGCTGAGACTAATTATTTTTCCCTCTGTTTCTCCCCCTCCCTTTGTCTGTCTGTGTGTGCGTGCCTCTCTCTCTCTCTCTCTCTCTCTTTTCTCTCTCCCTCCTTCTATCTATCTATCTCTCTCTTTCTATCTCTCTAACTCTCTCTCTATCTCTATCCATGTCTCTGTCTCTCTATCTATCACTGCCTGGCTGTCGTTCTCTCCTGCCTGCTCTGTCTCTGTCTGCCTGTCTGTCTCCCTTTCTCTCCCTCTCTCTCTCTCTCTCTCTCCCCCACACCCCACTCCCTCTCTCTGTTCCCAGTACCACGTTGTGAGCACCTATTACCGCCTCGTTCTCTGTGTGCTACTCATCCTGATCAGCTTGGTTGAATTCATTCGCCTGTACCTGGGTTACATTGGCAACCTCCAGGAGAAGGTAACTTGGGAAGTGGGGGGCAGGAGCTGGGGCTGTGTGAGGGCCAGGGCTGTCAGTGATATTATCAGCCTGTCCGACTCTTATTTCTCTCCCTCTCTCTGTGTCTCCCTCGCTCTCTCACTCTCTCCCTCTGCCTCTATCTGTCTGTTTATTTCTCTCTGTCTCTCTCTCTCTCCTCTCTGCTCTCTGTCTATCTGTGTGTCTCTCTCTGCCCCTCCCTCCATCTCTCTGCCCCTCCCTCTCTCTCTCCCCCTCCCTCCCTCTCTCTGCCCCTCCCTCCCTCTCTCTGCCCCTCCCTCCCTCTCTCTGCCCCTCCCTCTCTCTCTCTGCCCCTCCCTCTCTCTCTCCCCCTCCCTCCCTCTCTCTCTGCCTCTCTCCCCCTCGCTCTCTGCCCCTCCCTCTCACTCTCTGCCCCTCCCTCTCTCTCTCTCTGCCTCTCTCCCCCTCACTCTCTGTCCCCCTCTCTCTCTCTCTGCCTCTCCCTCCCTCTCTCTCCCCCTCCCTCCCTCTCTCTCTCCCCCTCCCTCCCTCTCTCTCTCCCCCTCCCTCCCTCTCTCTCTCCCCCTCCCTCCCTCTCTCTCTCCCCCTCCCTCCCTCTCTCTCTCCCCCTCCCTCCCTCTCTCTCTGCCCCTCCCTCCCTCTCTCTGCCCCTCCCCCCCTCGCTCTCTGCCCCTCCCCCCCTCGCTCTCTGCCCCTCCCCCCCTCGCTCTCTGCCCCCTCCCCCCCTCGCTCTCTGCCCCTCCCCCCTCGCTCTCTGCCCCTCCCCCTCGCTCTCTGCCCCTCCCCCTCGCTCTCTGCCCTCCCCCTCGCTCTCTGCCCCTCCCCCTCGCTCTCTGCCCCTCCCCCTCGCTCTCTGCCCCTCCCCCTCGCTCTCCTGCCCCTCCCCCCTCGCTCTCTGCCCCTCCCCCTCGCTCTCTGCCCCTCCCCCTCGCTCTCTGCCCCTCCCCCTCGCTCTCCGGCCCCTCCCCCTCGCTCTCGGCCCCTCCCCCTCGCTCTCGGCCCCTCCCCCTCGCTCTCTGCCCCTCCCCCTCGCTCTCTGCCCCTCCCCCTCGCTCTCTGCCCCTCCCCCCTCGCTCTCTGCCCCTCCCTCTCTCTCTCTGCCCCTCCCTCCCTCTCTCTGCCCCTCCCTCCCTCTCTCTGCCCCTCCCTCCCTCTCTCTGCCCCTCCCTCCCTCTCTCTGCCCCTCCCTCCCTCTCTCTGCCCCTCCCTCCCTCTCTCTGCCCCTCCCTCCCTCTCTCTCTGCCCCTCCCTCCCTCTCTCTCTGCCCCTCCCTCCCTCTCTCTCTGCCCCTCCCTCCCTCTCTCTCTGCCCCTCCCTCCCTCTCTCTCTGCCCCTCCCTCCCTCTCTCTCTGCCTCTCTCCCTCTCTCTCTCTGCCCCTCCCTCTCTCTCTCTGCCCCTCCCTCTCTCTCTCTCTGCCTCTCTCCCCCTCTCTCTGCCCCTCCCTCCCTCTCTCTCTGCCCCTCCCTCCCTCTGTCTCCCCCTCGCTCTCTGCCCCTCCCTCTCTCTCTCTGCCCCTCCCTCCCTCTCTCTCTGCCCCTCCCTCTCTCTCTCTGCCCCTCCCTCCCTCTCTCTCTGCCTCTCTCCCCCTCGCTCTCTGCCCCCCTCTCTCTCTCTGCGGGTGAGGGCCTCCCAATGGTATTATCAGTCTGTCTGAGTCTCCCCTCTCTCTCTCTCTCTCCCTCTCTCTGCCTCTAGGTGCCCGAGTTGGCTGGGTTCTGGTTACTGACGCTGCTGCTGCAGATCCCCATGGCCCTGTTTGGCACGTGTAACCCCCAGATGGTGGGACTGCCGCTGGATTATGTAGTGAACGTCATCTACCTGGCCATGCTGGGGGCTGAGAGCCTCCTGACATTCAGGGCCCTGCGCCACATGGTCAAACAACTGGAGCTGCGATTCCACATGACTCACTTCGACAGCCTGGAGGAGACACGTTATCCGCAGGCAAGGATCAGCAAGGCCGGAGGTCAGGCACAGTGATTCCCCCAGGACAGCCAGCACAGAGGCTGAGGGGCAGACTGACCGGGGAGGGTTAACCTGCAGCCAAACAGCCTGCCGCAAGGAGGCAAACAGCTGGTGCTTTCCACAGTGGATCAGCATAATCCCACAGGGAAAATCTCGGGTGTCTCAGTCCCTCTCTCTCTCTCAGGGAGATATCTGTACACTGACTGGTGTCTCTCAGTCCCTCTCTCTCTCAGGGAGATATCTGTACACTGACTGGTGTCTCTCAGTCCCTCTCTCCCAGGGAGATATCTGCACACTGACTGGTGTCTCTCAATCCCTCTCTCTCAGGGAGATATCTGTACACTGGTGTCTCTCAGTCCCCTCTCTCTCTCTCAGGGAGATATCTGTGCATTGACTGGTGTCTCTCAGTCCCTCTCTCTCAGGGTGATATCTGTACACTGACTGGTGTCTCTCAGTCCCTCTCTGTCTCTCTCAGGGAGATATCAGTGCACTGACTGGTGTCTCTCTGTCCCTCTCTCTCTCTCAGGGAGGTATCTGTACACTGGCTGGTGTCTCTCAGTCCCTCTCTCTCAGGGTGATATCTGTACACTGACTGGTGTCTCTCAGTCCCCTCTCTCTCAGGGATATATCTGTACACTGACTGGTGTCTCTCAGTCCCTCTCTCTCAGGGAGATATCTGTACACTGGTGTCTCTCAGTCCCTCTCTCTCTCTCAGGGAGATATCTGTACACTGACTGGTGTCTCTCAGTCCTCTCTCTCTCTCTCAGGGAGATATCTGTACACTGACTGGTGTCTCTCAGTCCCCCTCTCTCTCAGGGATATATCTGTACACTGACTGGTGTCTCTCAGTCCCTCTCTCTCAGGGAGATATCTGTACACTGGTGTCTCTCAGTCCCTCTCTCTCTCTCAGGGAGATATCTGTACACTGACTGGTGTCTCTCAGTCCTCTCTCTCTCTCTCAGGGAGATATCTGTACACTGACTGGTGTCTCTCAGTTCCCTCTCTCTCAGGGAGATATCTGTACAGACTGGTGTCTCTCAGTCTCTCTCTCTCAGGGAGATATCTGTACAGACTGGTGTCTCTCAGTCTCTCTCTCTCAGGGAGATATCTGTACACTGACTGATGTCTCTCAGTCTCTCTCTCTCAGGGAGATATCTGTACAGACAGGTGTCTCTCAGTCCCTCTCTCTCAGGGAGATATCTGTACAGACTGGTGTCTCTCAGTCCCTCTCTCTCTCTCAGGGTGATATCTGTACACTGACTGGTGTCTCTCAGTCCCTCTCTCTCAGGGATATATCTGTACACTGACTGGTGTCTCTCAGTCCCCTCTCTCTCTCTCTCAGGGAGATATTTGTACAGACTGGTGTCTCTCAGTCCCTCTCTCTCTCAGGGAGATATCTGTACACTGACTGGTGTCTCTCAGTCCCTCTCTCTCTCAGGGAGATATCTGTACAGACTGGTGTCTCTCAGTCCCTCTCTCTCTCAGGGAGATATCTGTACACTGACTGGTGTCTCTCAGTCTCTCTCTTTCAGGGAGATATCTGTAACACTGACTGGTGTCTCTCAGTCCCCTCTCTCTCAGGGAGATATCTGTACACTGACTGGTGTCTCTCAGTCCCTCTCTCAGGGAGATATCTGTACACTGACTGGTGTCTCTCAGTCCCCTCTCTCTCTCTCAGGGAGATATCTGTACACTGACTGGTGTCTCTCAGTCCCCTCTCTCTCTCTCAGGGAGATATCTGTACACTGACTGGTGTCTCTCAGTCCCCTCTCTCTCTCTCAGGAAGATATCTGTGCATTGACTGGTGTCTCTCAGTCCCTCTCTCTCAGGGAGATATCTGTA
>JANJGN010004099.1:0-36708 GCA_026770705.1 Isurus oxyrinchus
AGCTCTCTCTGTTTTATCTCCTGAACTCTCGCAATTTTATCTCCCAAACTCTTGCTGTTTTATCCGCGAACTCTTACTGTTTTATCCCCTGAAATCTGACTGTTTTATCCCGTGAATACTTACTGTTTGATCCCATGAATTCTTGCTATTTTATCCCCTGAACGCTCGCTGATTATCTCCTGAACTCTTGCTGTTTTAGCACCATACGTTTTGCTGTTTTATCTACTGAACTCTTGCTGTTTTATCTCCTAAACTCTCATTGTTTTATCTCCCAATCTCTCTCTGTTTTATCTCCTGAACTCTTGCTGTTTTGTCTCCCAAATTCTTGCTGTTTTATCCCCTGAATTCTCGTTGTTTTATCCACTGAATTCTGCTGTTTTTATCCCCTTAAATCTTGCTATTTTATTTCCTGAACTCTCTTTGTTTTATCCCCTGGACTCTCATTGTTTTCTCTCCTGAATTCTCGCTATTTTATCTCCCAAACTCTTGCTGTTTTATGCCTGAACTATGAATGTTTTATCCCCACAATTCTCACTATTTTATTCCCTGAATTATAGCTGATTTATTCCCTGAATTCTTGCTGTTTTATCCCTTGAATCTTTGCTGTTTTACACACTGAATACTTGCTGTTTTATCTCCTGAACTCTCTCTGTTTTATCCCCTGCACTCTTGCTAATTTATCCCTGAACTCTCACTGTGTTATTGCCTGAACTCTCGCTGTTTTATCTCCTGAACTCTCTCTGCTTTATCCCATGAATCTCTCGCTTTTTTACCTCCTGATCTCGCTCTGCTTTCCCTCCTGACCTGTCACTGTTTTATCTCCCAAACTCTTGCTGTTTTATCGCCTGAACCCTTGCTGTTTTATCCCCTGAACACTCTGTTTTATCCCCTGAACACCCGCTGTTTTATCCACTGGACACTCTCTTTTATTCCCTGAATTCTAGCTGCTTTTTCTCCTGAGCTCTCTCTGTTTTATCTCCTGAACTCTCGCAATTTTATCTCCCAAACTCTTGCTGTTTTATCCGCGAACTCTTACTGTTTTATCCCCTGAAATCTGACTGTTTTATCCCGTGAATACTTACAGTTTGTTCCCATGACTTCTTGCTATTTTATTCCCTGAACTCTCGCTGATTATCTCCTGAACTCTTGTTGTTTTAGCACCATACTTTTTGCTGTTGTATCTACAGAACTCTTGCTGTTTTATCTCCTGAACTCTCTCTGTTTTATCCCCTGCACTCTTGCTAATTCATCCCTGAACTCTCACTGTGTTATCGCCTGAACTCTTGCTGTTTTATCTCCTGAACTCTCTCTGCTTTATCCCATGAATCTCTCGCTTTTTTACCTCCTGATCTCGCTCTGTTTTCCCTCCTGACCTGTCACTGTTTTATCTCCCAAACTCTCGCTGTTTCATCCCCTGAACACCCGCTGTTTTATCCACTGGACACTCTCTTTTATTCCCTGAATTCTAGCTGCTTTTTCTCCTGAGCTATCTCTGTTTTATCTCCTGAACTCTCGCAATTTTATCTCCCAAACTCTTGCTGTTTTATCCACAAACTCTTACTGTTTTATCCACTGAAAATTGACTGTTTTATCCCGTGAATACTTACAGTTTGATCCCATGACTTCTTGCTATTTTATCCCCTGAACTCTCGCTGATTATCTCCTGAACTCTTATTGTTTTAGCACCATACCTTTTGCTGTTTTATCTACTGAACTCTTGCTGTTTTATCTCCTGAACTCTTGCTGTTTTGTCTCCCAAATTCTTGCTGTTTTATCCCCTGAATTCTCGTTGTTTTATCCACTGAATTCTGCTGTTTTTATCCCCTTAAATCTTGCTATTTTATTTCCTGAACTCTCCTTGTTTTATCCCCTGGACTCTCCTTGTTTTCTCTCCTGAATTCTCGCTATTTTTTCTCCCAAACTCTTGCTGTTTTATGCCTGAACTATGAATGTTTTATCCCCAGAATTCTCACTATTTTATTCCCTGAATTATAGCTGATTTATTCCCTGAACTCTTGCTGTTTTATCCCTTGAATCTTTGCTGTTTTACACACTGAATACTTGCTGTTTTATCTCCTGAACTCTCTCTGTTTTATCCCCTGCACTCTTGCTAATTTATCCCTGAACTCTCACTGTGTTATTGCCTGAACTCTCGCTGTTTTATCTCCTGAACTCTCTCTGCTTTATCCCATGAATCTCTCGCTTTTTTACCTCCTGATCTCGCTCTGCTTTCCCTCCTGACCTGTCACTGTGTTATCTCCCAAACTCTTGCTGTTTTATCCCCTGAACCATTGCTGTTTTATCCCCTGAACACTCTGTTTTATCCCCTGAACACCCGCTGTTTTATCCACTGGACACTCTCTTTTATTCCCTGAATTCTAGCTGCTTTTTCTCCTGAGCGCTCTTTGTTTTATCTCCTGAACTCTCGCAATTTTATCTCCCAAACTCTTGCTGTTTTATCCGCGAACTCTTACTGTTTTATCCCCTGAAATCTGACTGTTTTATCCCGTGAATACTTACTGTTTGATCCCATGAATTCTTGCTATTTTATCCCCTGAACCCTCGCTGATTATCTCCTGAACTCTTGCTGTTTTAGCACCATACCTTTTGCTGTTTTATCTACTGAACTCTTGCTGTTTTATCTCCTAAACTCTCATTGTTTTATCTCCCAATCTCTCTCTGTTTTATCTCCTGAACTCTTGCTGTTTTGTCTCCCAAATTCTTGCTGTTTTATCCCCTGAATTCTCGTTGTTTTATCCACTGAATTCTGCTGTTTTTATCCCCTTAAATCTTGCTATTTTATTTCCTGAACTCTCATTGTTTTATCCCCTGGACTCTCATTGTTTTCTCTCCTGAATTCTTGCTATTTTATCTCCCAAACTCTTGCTGTTTTATGCCTGAACTATGAATGTTTTATCCCCACAATTCTCACTATTTTATTCCCTGAATTATAGCTGATTTATTCCCTGAATTCTTGCTGTTTTATCCCTTGAATCTTTGCTGTTTTACACACTGAATACTTGCTGTTTTATCTCCTGAACTCTCTCTGTTTTATCCCCTGCACTCTTGCTAATTTATCCCTGAACTCTCACTGTGTTATTGCCTGAACTCTCGCTGTTTTATCTCCTGAACTCTCTCTGCTTTATCCCATGAATCTCTCGCTTTTTTACCTCCTGATCTCGCTCTGCTTTCCCTCCTGACCTGTCACTGTGTTATCTCCCAAACTCTTGCTGTTTTATCCCCTGAACCCTTGCTGTTTTATCCCCTGAACACTCTGTTTTATCCCCTGAACACCCGCTGTTTTATCCACTGGACACTCTCTTTTATTCCCTGAATTCTAGCTGCTTTTTCTCCTGAGCGCTCTCTGTTTTATCTCCTGAACTCTCGCAATTTTATCTCCCAAACTCTAGCTGTTTTATCCGCGAACTCTTACTGTTTTATCCCCTGAAATCTAACTGTTTTATCCCGTGAATACTTACTGTTTGATCCCATGAATTCTTGCTATTTTATCCCCTGAACCCTCGCTGATTATCTCCTGAACTCTTGCTGTTTTAGCACCATACCTTTTGCTGTTTTATCTACTGAACTCTTGCTGTTTTATCTCCTAAACTCTCATTGTTTTATCTCCCAATCTCTCTCTGTTTTATCTCCTGAACTCTTGCTGTTTTGTCTCCCAAATTCTTGCTGTTTTATCCCCTGAATTCTCGTTGTTTTATCCACTGAATTCTGCTGTTTTTATCCCCTTAAATCTTGCTATTTTATTTCCTGAACTCTCATTGTTTTATCCCCTGGACTCTCATTGTTTTCTCTCCTGAATTCTCGCTAATTTATCTCCCAAACTCTTGCTGTTTTATGCCTGAACTATGAATGTTTTATCCCCACAATTCTCACTATTTTATTCCCTGAATTATAGCTGATTTATTCCCTGAATTCTTGCTGTTTTATCCCTTGAATCTTTGCTGTTTTACACACTGAATACTTGCTGTTTTATCTCCTGAACTCTCTCTGTTTTATCCCCTGCACTCTTGCTAATTTATCCCTGAACTCTCACTGTGTTATTGCCTGAACTCTCGCTGTTTTATCTCCTGAACTCTCTCTGCTTTATCCCATGAATCTCTCGCTTTTTTACCTCCTGATCTCGCTCTGCTTTCCCTCCTGACCTGTCACTGTTTTATCTCCCAAACTCTTGCTGTTTTATCGCCTGAACCCTTGCTGTTTTATCCCCTGAACACTCTGTTTTATCCCCTGAACACCCGCTGTTTTATCCACTGGACACTCTCTTTTA
Source organism: Isurus oxyrinchus (assembly GCA_026770705.1). Taxonomy (NCBI): domain Eukaryota; kingdom Metazoa; phylum Chordata; class Chondrichthyes; order Lamniformes; family Lamnidae; genus Isurus; species Isurus oxyrinchus. The sequence goes on from JANJGN010004099.1 coordinate 4,286, forward strand.
TTCCCTGAATTCTAGCTGCTTTTCCTCCTGAGCTCTCTCTGTTTTAACTCCTGAACTCTCACAATTTTATCTCCCAAACTCTTGCTGTTTTATCCGCGAACTCTTACTGTTTTATCCCCTGAAATCTGACTGTTTTATCCCGTGAATACTTACAGTTTGTTCCCATGACTTCTTGCTATTTTATTCCCTGAACTCTCGCTGATTATCTCCTGAACTCTTGTTGTTTTAGCACCATACTTTTTGCTGTTGTATCTACAGAACTCTTGCTGTTTTATCTCCTGAACTCTCTCTGTTTTATCCCCTGCACTCTTGCTAATTCATCCCTGAACTCTCACTGTGTTATCGCCTGAACTCTTGCTGTTTTATCTCCTGAACTCTCTCTGCTTTATCCCATGAATCTCTCGCTTTTTTACCTCCTGATCTCACTCTGTTTTCCCTCCTGACCTGTCACTGTTTTATCTCCCAAACTCTCGCTGTTTCATCCCCTGAACACCCGCTGTTTTATCCACTGGACACTCTCTTTTATTCCCTGAATTCTAGCTGCTTTTTCTCCTGAGCTATCTCTGTTTTATCTCCTGAACTCTCGCAATTTTATCTCCCAAACTCTTGCTGTTTTATCCACAAACTCTTACTGTTTTATCCACTGAAAATTGACTGTTTTATCCCGTGAATACTTACAGTTTGATCCCATGACTTCTTGCTATTTTATCCCCTGAACTCTCGCTGATTATCTCCTGAACACTTGTTGTTTTAGCACCATACCTTTTGCTGTTTTATCTACTGAACTCTTGCTGTTTTATCTCCTGAACTCTCATTGTTTTATCTCCCAATCTCTCTCTGTTTTATCTCCTGAACTCTTGCTGTTTTGTCTCCCAAATTCTTGCTGTTTTATCCCCTGAATTCTCGTTGTTTTATCCACTGAATTCTGCTGTTTTTATCCCCTTAAATCTTGCTATTTTATTTCCTGAACTCTCATTGTTTTATCCCCTGGACTCTCATTGTTTTCTCCCCTGAATTCTCGCTATTTTATCTCCCAAACTCTTGCTGTTTTATGCCTGAACTATGAATGTTTTATCCCCAGAATTCTCACTATTTTATTCCCTGAATTATAGCTGATTTATTCCCTGAACTCTCTCTGTTTTATCCCTTGAATCTTTGCTGTTTTACACACTGAATACTTGCTGTTTTATCTCCTGAACTCTCTCTGTTTTATCCCCTGCACTCTTGCTAATTTATCCCTGAACTCTCACTGTGTTATTGCCTGAACTCTCGCTGTTTTATCTCCTGAACTCTCTCTGCTTTATCCCATGAATCTCTCGCTTTTTTACCTCCTGATCTCGCTCTGCTTTCCCTCCTGACCTGTCACTGTGTTATCTCCCAAACTCTTGCTGTTTTATCGCCTGAACCCTTGCTGTTTTATCCCCTGAACACTCTGTTTTATCCCCTGAACACCCGCTGTTTTATCCACTGGACACTCTCTTTTATTCCCTGAATTCCAGCTGCTTTTTCTCCTGAGCTATCTCTGTTTTATCTCCTGAACTCTCACAATTTTATCTCCCAAACTCTTGCTGTTTTATCCACAAACTCTTACCATTTTATCCACTGAAATCTGACTGTTTTATCCCGTGAATACTTACAGTTTGATCCCATGACTTTTGCTATTTTATCCCCTGAACTCTCGCTGATTATCTCCTGAACTCTTGTTATTTTAGCACCATACTTTATGCTGTTTTATCTCCTGAACTCTCACAATTTTATCTCCCAAACTCTTGCTGTTTCATCCGCGAACTCTTACTGTTTTATCCACTGAAATCTGACTGTTTTATCCCGTGAATACTTAGTTTGATCCCATGACCTCTTGCTATTTTATTCCATGAACTCTCGCTGATTATCTCCTGAACTCTTGCTGTTTTAGCACCATACATTTTGTTGTTTTATCTACCGAACTCTTGCTGTTTTATCTCCTGAACTCTCATTGTTTTATATCCCAATCTCTCTCTGTTTTATCTCCTGAACTCTTGCTGTTTTGTCTCCCAAATTCTTGCTGTTTTATCCCCTGAATTCTCATTGTTTTATCCACTGAATTCTGCTGTTTTATCCCCTTAAATCTTGCTATTTTATTTCCTGAACTCTCTTTGTTTTATCCTCTGAACTCTCTTTGTTTTCTCTCCTGAATTCTTGCTATTTTATCTCCCAAACTCTTGCTGTTTTATGCTTGAATAATGAATGTTTTATCCCCTCAATTCTCACTATTTTATTCCCTGAATTCTAGCTGATTTAATCCCTGAATTCTTGCTGTTTTATCCCTTGAATTTTTGCTGTTTGACCCACTGAATACTTGCTGTTTTATATCCTGAACTCTCTCTGTTTTATCCCCTGCACTCTTGCTAATTCATCCCTGAACTCTCACTGTGTTATCGCCTGAACTCTTGCTGTTTTATCTCCTGAACTCTCTCTGCTTTATCCAATGAATCTCTCGCATTTTAACCTCCTGATCTCGCTCTGCTTTCCCTCCTGACCTGTCACTGTTTTATCTCCCAAACTCTTGCTGTTTTATCCCCTGAACCATTGCTGTTTTATCCCCTGAACACTCTGTTTTATCCCCTGAACACCCGCTGTTTTATCCACTGGACACTCTCTTTTATTCCCTGAATTCTAGCTCCTTTTTCTCCTGAGCTCTCTCTGTTTTATCTCCTGAACTCTCGCAATTTTATCTCCCAAACTCTTGCTGTTTTATCCGCGAACTCTTACTGTTTTATCCCCTGAAATCTGACTGTTTTATCCCGTGAATACTTACTGTTTGATGCCATGAATTCTTGCTATTTTATCCCCTGAACTCTCGCTGATTATCTCCTGAACTCTTGCTGTTTTAGCACCATACCTTTTGCTGTTTTATCTACTGAACTCTTGCTGTTTTATCTCCTGAATTCTCATTGTTTTATCTCCCAATCTCTCTCTGTTTTATCTCCCAAACTCTTGCTGTTTTATCTCCCAATCTCTTGCTGTTTTATCCCCTGAACCCTTGCTGTTTTATCCCCTGAACACTCTGTTTTATCCCCTGAACACCCGCTGTTTTATCCACTGGACACTCTCTTTTATTCCCTGAATTCTAGCTGCTTTTTCTCCTGACCTCTCTCTGTTTTATCTCCTGAACTCTCGCAATTTTATCTCCCAAACTCTTGCTGTTTTATCCGCGAACTCTTACTGTTTTATTCCCTGAAATCTGACTGTTTTATCCCGTGAATACTTACTGTTTGATCCCATGAATTCTTGCTATTTTATCCCCTGAACGCTCGCTGATTATCTCCTGAACTCTTGCTGTTTTAGCACCATACGTTTTGCTGTTTTATCTACTGAACTCTTGCTGTTTTATCTCCTAAACTCTCATTGTTTTATCTCCCAATCTCTCTCTGTTTTATCTCCTGAACTCTTGCTGTTTTGTCTCCCAAATTCTTGCTGTTTTATCCCCTGAATTCTCGTTGTTTTATCCACTGAATTCTGCTGTTTTTATCCCCTTAAATCTTGCTATTTTATTTCCTGAACTCTCTTTGTTTTATCCCCTGGACTCTCATTGTTTTCTCTCCTGAATTCTCGCTATTTTATCTCCCAAACTCTTGCTGTTTTATGCCTGAACTATGAATGTTTTATCCCCACAATTCTCACTATTTTATTCCCTGAATTATAGCTGATTTATTCCCTGAATTCTTGCTGTTTTATCCCTTGAATCTTTGCTGTTTTACACACTGAATACTTGCTGTTTTATCTCCTGAACTCTCTCTGTTTTATCCCCTGCACTCTTGCTAATTTATCCCTGAACTCTCACTGTGTTATTGCCTGAACTCTCGCTGTTTTATCTCCTGAACTCTCTCTGCTTTATCCCATGAATCTCTCGCTTTTTTTACCTCCTGATCTCGCTCTGCTTTCCCTCCTGACCTGTCACTGTTTTATCTCCCAAACTCTTGCTGTTTTATCGCCTGAACCCTTGCTGTTTTATCCCCTGAACACTCTGTTTTATCCCCTGAACACCCGCTGTTTTATCCACTGGACACTCTCTTTTATTCCCTGAATTCTAGCTGCTTTTTCTCCTGAGCTCTCTCTGTTTTATCTCCTGAACTCTCGCAATTTTATCTCCCAAACTCTTGCTGTTTTATCCGCGAACTCTTACTGTTTTATCCCCTGAAATCTGACTGTTTTATCCCGTGAATACTTACAGTTTGTTCCCATGACTTCTTGCTATTTTATTCCCTGAACTCTCGCTGATTATCTCCTGAACTCTTGTTGTTTTAGCACCATACTTTTTGCTGTTGTATCTACAGAACTCTTGCTGTTTTATCTCCTGAACTCTCTCTGTTTTATCCCCTGCACTCTTGCTAATTCATCCCTGAACTCTCACTGTGTTATCGCCTGAACTCTTGCTGTTTTATCTCCTGAACTCTCTCTGCTTTATCCCATGAATCTCTCGCTTTTTTACCTCCTGATCTCGCTCTGTTTTCCCTCCTGACCTGTCACTGTTTTATCTCCCAAACTCTCGCTGTTTCATCCCCTGAACACCCGCTGTTTTATCCACTGGACACTCTCTTTTATTCCCTGAATTCTAGCTGCTTTTTCTCCTGAGCTATCTCTGTTTTATCTCCTGAACTCTCGCAATTTTATCTCCCAAACTCTTGCTGTTTTATCCACAAACTCTTACCGTTTTATCCACTGAAAATTGACTGTTTTATCCCGTGAATACTTACAGTTTGATCCCATGACTTCTTGCTATTTTATCCCCTAAACTCTTGCTGATTATCTCCTGAACACTTGTTGTTTTAGCACCATAACCTTTTGATGTTTTATCTACTGAACTCTTGCTGTTTTATCTCCTGAACTCTCATTGTTTTATCTCCCAATCTCTCTCTGTTTTATCTCCTGAACTCTTGCTGTTTTGTCTCCCAAATTCTTGCTGTTTTATCCCCTGAATTCTCGTTGTTTTATCCACTGAATTCTGCTGTTTTTATCCCCTTAAATCTTGCTATTTTATTTCCTGAACTCTCCTTGTTTTATCCCCTGGACTCTCATTGTTTTCTCTCCTGAATTCTCGCTATTTTATCTCCCAAACTCTTGCTGTTTTATGCCTGAACTATGAATGTTTTATCCCCAGAATTCTCGCTATTTTATTCCCTGAATTATAGCTGATTTATTCCCTGAACTCTTGCTGTTTTATCCCTTGAATCTTTGCTTTTTTACACACTGAATACTTGCTGTTTTATCTCCTGAACTCTCTCTGTTTTATCCCCTGCACTCTTGCTAATTTATCCCTGAACTCCACTGTGTTATTGCCTGAACTCTCGCTGTTTTATCTCCTGAACTCTCTCTGCTTTATCCCATGAATCTCTCGCTTTTTTACCTCCTGATCTCGCTCTGCTTTCCCTCCTGACCTGTCCACTGTGTTATCTCCCAAACTCTTGCTGTTTTATCGCCTGAACCCTTGCTGTTTTATCCCCTGAACACTCTGTTTTTTCCCCTGAACACCCGCTGTTTTATCCACTGGACACTCTCTTTTATTCCCTGAATTCCAGCTGCTTTTTCTCCTTACCTATCTCTGTTTTATCTCCTGAATTCTCACAATTTTATCTCCCAAACTCTTGCTGTTTTATCCACAAACTCTTACCGTTTTATCCACTGAAATCTGACTGTTTTATCCCGTGAATACTTACAGTTTGATCCCATGACTTTTGCTATTTTATCCCCTGAACTCTCGCTGATTATCTCCTGAACTCTTGTTGTTTTAGCACCATACCTTTTGCTGTTTTATCTACTGAACTCTTGCTGTTTTATCTCCTGAACTCTCATTGTTTTTTCTCCCAATCTCTCTCTGTTTTATCTCCTGAACTCTTGCTGTTTTGTCTCCCAAATTCTTGCTGTTTTATCCCCTGAATTCTCGTTGTTTTATCCACTGAATTCTGCTGTTTTTATCCCCTTAAATCTTGCTATTTTATTTCCTGAACTCTCCTTGTTTTATCCCCTGGACTCTCATTGTTTTCTCTCCTGAATTCTCGCTATTTTATCTCCCAAACTCTTGCTGTTTTATGCCTGAACTATGAATGTTTTATCCCCACAATTCTCACTATTTTATTCCCTGAATTATAGCTGATTTATTCCCTGAACTCTTGCTGTTTTATCCCTTGAATCTTTGCTGTTTTACACACTGAATACTTGCTGTTTTATCTCCTGAACTCTCTCTGTTTTATCCCCTGCACTCTTGCTAATTTATCCCTGAACTCTCACTGTGTTATTGCCTGAACTCTCGCTGTTTTATCTCCTGAACTCTCTCTGCTTTATCCCATGAATCTCTCGCTTTTTTACCTCCTGATCTCACTCTGCTTTCCCTCCTGACCTGTCACTGTTTTATCTCCCAAACTCTTGCTGTTTTATCGCCTGAACCCTTGCTGTTTTATCCCCTGAACACTCTGTTTTATCCCCTGAACACCCGCTGTTTTATCCACTGGACACTCTCTTTTATTCCCTGAATTCTAGCTGCTTTTTCTCCTGAGCTCTCTCTGTCTTATCTCCTGAACTCTCGCAATTTTATCTCCCAAACTCTTGCTGTTTTATCCGCGAACTCTTACTGTTTTATCCCCTGAAATCTGACTGTTTTATCCCGTGAATACTTACTGTTTGATCCCATGAATTCTTGCTATTTTATCCCCTGAACTCTTGCTGATTTATCTCCTGAACTCTTGTTATTTTAGCACCATACTTTATGCTGTTTTATCTACTGAACTCTTGCTGTTTTATCTCCTGAACTCTCATTGTTTTATCTCCCAATCTCTCTCTGTTTTATCTCCTGAACTCTTGCTGTTTCATCGCCTGAACTTTCGCTGTTTTATTCACTGAACACTCTGTTTTATCCCCGGAATTCTTGCTGCTTCATCCTCTGAACTCTCGCTGTTTTATCTCCTGAACACTCTCTGTTTTGTGCTCTGAACACTCCATTTTATCTCCTGAATGCTCTTTGTTTTATCCATTGAACATTCTCTGTGTTATCTCCCAATCTCTCTCTGTTTTATCTCCTGAAGTGTCGCTGTTTTGTCTCCCAAACTCTTGCTGTTTTATCCCCTGAACTCTCGCAGTTTTATCCCCTGAACGCTTGCTGTTTGTCTCCTGAACTCTCGTTGTTTTATCTCCGGAATACTTTCTGTTTTGTCCTCTCAACACTCTGTTTTATCTCCTGAAATCTGACTGTTTTATCCCCTCAACACTCTCTGTTTTTCCCCTGAACGTTCACTGTTTTATCCCCTGAACACTCACAGTTTTATACCCTGAATTCTTGCTGTTTTATCCCCTGAATCTCTGGCTGTTTCATCCCCAGAAGTTTTGTAGTTTTATCTCCTGAACTCTCATTGTTTTATCTCCCAATCTCTCTCTGTTTTATCTCCTGAACTCTTGCTGTTTCATCGCCTGAACTTTCGCTGTTTTATCCTCTGAACACTCTGTTTTATCCCCGGAATTCTTGCTGCTTCATCCTCTGAACTCTCGCTGTTTTATCTCCTGAACACTCTCTGTTTTGTGCTCTGAACACTCCATTTTATCTCCTGAATGCTCTTTGTTTTATCCATTGAACATTCTCTGTGTTATCTCCCAATCTCTCTCTGTTTTATCTCCTGAAGTGTCGCTGTTTTGTCTCCCAAACTCTTGCTGTTTTATCCCCTGAACTCTCGCAGTTTTATCCCCTGAACTCTTGCTGTTTGTCTCCTGAACTCTCGTTCTTTTATCTCCGGAATACTTTCTGTTTTGTCCTCTCAACACTCTGTTTTATCTCCTGAACTCTTTATGTTTTATCCCCTCAACACTCTCTGTTTTTCCCCTGAACGTTCACTGTTTTATCCCCTGAACACTCACAGTTTTATACCCTGAATTCTTGCTGTTTTATCCCCTGAATCTCTGGCTGTTTCATCCCCAGAAGTTTTGTAGTTTTATCTCCTGAACTCTCATTGTTTTATCTCCCAAACTCTCACTGTTTTATCTCCTGAACTCTCGCTGTTTTGTCTCGTAACCTCTTGCTATTTTATCCCCTGAATTCGTGCTGTTTCATCCCCTGAATTCCTGCTGTCTCAACCACTGAATGCTCACTGTTTTATCCCTTGGACACGCACAGCTTTATCCCCTGAACTCTCACTGTTCTATCTCCGGAACACTCTCTGTTTTGTCCACTGAACACTCTCGTTGTTTTATCTCCTGATTACTTACAATTTTATCCCCTGAACACTCCCTGTTTTATCTCCTGAAATCTCCCTGTTTTATCCGCTGAATTCTCTCTGTTTTATCCCCTGAAGTCTTGCTGTTTCAGCGCCTGAACTTTCGCTGTTTTATCCTTTGAACACTCTGTTTTATCCCCGGAATTCTTGCTGTTTCATCCCCTGAACTCTCGCTGTTTTATCTCCTGAACACTCTCTGTTTTGTCCTCTGAACACTCCATTTTATCTCCTGAACGCTCTTTGTTTTATCCCCTGAACATTCTCTGTGTTATCTCCTGAACTCTCTCTGTTTTATCCCCTGAACACTCTCTGTTTTATCTCCTGAAATCTCTTTGTTTTAGCCCCTCTACTCTCACTGTTTTATCTCCTGAACTTTCGTTTTTTATCTCCCAAACTCTTGCTTTTTTATCCCTGAACTCTCACTGTTTTAGATGCTGAAATCTATGTTTTTTATCCCCTGAATTCTAGCTTTCTAATATCTCCTTTGCTCTCTCTGTTTTATCTTCTGAACTCTCGCTATTTTATCCCCTGAATTCTTGCTGTTTCATCGCCTGAACTCTCACTGCTTTATCCCCGGAATTCTTGCTGCTTCATCCCCTGAACTCTCACTGTTGTATCTCCTGAACACTCTCTGCTTTGTCTACTGAACACTCCATTTTATCTCCTGAACACTCTTTGTTTTATCCACTGAACACTTTCTGTTTTATCTCCTGAACTCTCTCTGTTTTAGCCCATCTACTCTCACTGTTTTATCTCCTGAAATCTCGTTGTTTCATCTCCTGAACTACCACTGTTTTATCTCCTGAACTCTCAGTGTTTTATCTCCTGAACACTCTCTGTTTTGTCCTTTCAACACTCGGATTTTTCTCCTGAACTCGCGCTATTTTATCTCCTGAACTCTTGCTGTTTTATCACTGAATTCTTACTGTTTTAACCCCTGACCTCTCACTGTTAGTTCCCCTTATTCTTTGCTGTTGTATCCCCTGAATTCGTGCTGTTTCCTCCGCAGAACTCTCACTGTTTTATCCACTGAACTCTCGCTTATTATTTCCTGAACACTCTTTATGTTATCCCATGAATGCTCACTGTTTAATCCCTGGGTTCACATTGTTTTATCCACTGAATTCTGTCTGTTTTATCCCCTGAACTCTTGCTGTTTCATCACCTGACCTCTCGCTGTTTTATCCCCTGAATTCTTGCTGTTTTATCCCCTGAACTCTCGCTTTTTTATCTCCTGAACACTCTCTGTTTTGTCCCCTGAACACTCCCTGTGTTATCTCCTGAACTCTCTCCGTTTTATCCCCTGAACACTCTCTGTTTTTTCTCCTGAATGCTCTCTGTTTTTACCCCTCTACTCTCACTGTTTTATCTCCTGAACTCTCACTTTTTATCTCCCAAACTCTTGCTTTTTTATCCCTGAACTCTCACTCTTTTATCTGCTGAAAACGCTTGTATTTATCCCCTGAATTCTTGTGGTTTCATCACCTGAACTCCCAGTATTTTATGCCCTTAACATGCTGTTTTATCCCCTGCATTCTTGCTGTTTTATCCTCTGAACTCTCGCTGTTTTAAGTCCTGAACTCTCGCCGTATCATCCCCTGAACCATCTCTGTTTTATCCCTTGAACTCTCACTGCTTTATCCCCTGAATTCTTGCTCTTTTATCCCCTGAACTCTCACTGTGTTATCTCCAGGACACTGTCTGCTTCAAGCTCTGAACACTCTCTTTTATCTCCTGAAAACTCTCTGTTTTATCCCCTGAACACTCCCTATTTTATCTCCTGAACTCTCCCTGTTTGATCTCCTGAACACTTCTGTTTCATGTCCTGAACTCTCTTTGTTTTATCCTCTGATCTCTCTCTGTTTTAGCTCCTGAACTCTCGCTATTTTATCCCCTGAATCTCTGGCATTTTTACCTCCTGAGCTCTCTCAGTTTTATCTCCTGAACTCTCGCTACTTTATCTCACAAACTCTTGCTGTTTTATCCCTGAACTCTCACTGTTTTATCCCTGAATTCTTACTGTGATTTCTCCTGAATTCGTTCTGTTTCATCCCCTGAATTCCTGCTGTATCATCCCCTGAACGCTCACTGTTGTATCTCTTGGACACGCACTGCTTTATCCCCTGAACTCTGACTGTTCTGTCTCTGGAACACTCTCTGTTTTGTCCACTGAACACTTTCATTGTTTTATCTCCTGATCAGTTACAATTTTATCACCTGAACACTCCCTATTTTATCTCCTGAAATCTCCCTGTTTTATCCGCTGAATTCTCTCTGTTTTATCCCCGGAATTCTTGCTGTTTCATCCCCTGAACTCTCGCTGTTTTATCTCCTGAACACTCTCTGTATTGTCCACTGAACACTCCATTTTATCTCCTGAACACTCTTTGTTTTATCCACTGAACACTTTCTGTTTTATCTCCTGAACTCTCTCTGTTTTAGCCCATCTACTCTCACTGTTTTATCTCCTGAAATCTCATTGTTTCATCTCCTGAACTACCACTGTTTCATCTCCTGAACTCTCACTGTTTTATCTCCTGAACATTCTCTGTTTTGTCCTTTCAACACTCGGATTTTTCTCCTGAACTCGCGCTATTTTATCTCCTGAACTCTTGCTGTTTTATCACTGAATTCTTACTGTTTTAACCCCTGACCTCTCACTGTTTGATCCCCTTATTCTTTGCTGTTGTATCTCCTGAATTTGTGCTGTTTCCTCCGCTGAACTCACACTGTTTTATCCACTGAACTCTTGCTTATTATTTCCTGAACGCTCTTTATGTTATCCCATGAACTCTCGCTGTTTGATCCCTAGGTTCTCAGTGTTTTATCCACTGAATTCTGTCTGTTTTATCCCCTGAACTCTTGCTGTTTCATCACCTGACCTCTCGCTGTTTTATCCTCTGAACACTCTGTTTTATCTCCGGAATTCTTGCTGTTTCATCCCCTGAACTCTCGCTGTTTTATCTCCTGAACTCTCGCTGTTTTATCTCCTGAACACTCTCTGTTTTGTCCCCTGAATACTGCCTGTGTTATCTCCTGAACTCTCTCTGTTTTATCCCCTGAACACTCTCTGTTTTATCTCCTGAATTCTCTCTGTTTTTACCCCTCTATTCTCACTGTTTTATCTCCTGAACTCTCACTTTTTATCTCCCAAACTCTTGCTGTTTTATCCTCTGAACTCTTGCTGTTTTAACTCCTGAATTCTCGCCGTATCATCCCCTGAACCATCTCTGTTTTATCCCTTGAAGTCTCACTGCTTTATCCCCTGAATTCTTGCTCTTTTATCCCCTGAACTCTCGGTGTTATCTCCAGGACACTCCCTCTTTCAAGCTCTGAACACTCTCTTTTATCTCCTGAAAACTCTCTGTTTTATCCCCTGAACACTCCCTATTTTATCTCCTGAACTCTCCCTGTTTTAACTCCTGAGCACTTCTGTTTTATCCCCTGAACTCTCTTTGTTTTATCCTCTGATCTCTCTCTGTTTTAGCTCCTGAACTCTCGTTATTTTATCCCCAGAATCTCTGACATTTTTACCTCCTGAGCTCTCTCAGTTTTATCTCCTGAACTCTCGCTATTTTATCTCCCAAACTCTTGCTGTTTTATCCGTGAACTCTTACTGTTTTATCCCCTGAAATCTGACTGTTTTATCCCGTGAATACTTACTGTTTGATCCCATGAATTCTTGCTATTTTATCCCCTGAACTCTTGCTGATTTATCTCCTGAAATCTTGTTATTTTAGCACCATACTTTATGCTGTTTTATCTCCTGAACTCTCACAATTTTATCTCCCAAACTCTTGCTGTTTCATCCGCAAACTCTTACTGTTTTATCCACTGAAATCTGACTGTTTTATCCCGTGAATACTTAGTTTGATCACATGACCTCTTGCTATTTTATTCCCTGAACTCTCGCTGATTATCTCCTGAACTCTTGCTGTTTTAGCACCATACTATTTGCTGTTTTATCTACTGAACTCTTGCTGTTTTATCTCCTGAACTCTCATTGTTTTATATCCCAATCTCTCTCTGTTTTATCTCCTGAACTATTGCTGTTTTGTCTCCCAAATTCTTGCTGTTTTATCCCCTGAATTCTCATTGTTTTATCCACTGAATTCTGCTGTTTTATCCCCTTAAATCTTGCTATTTTATTTCCTGAACTCGCTTTGTTTTATCCTCTGAACTCTCTTTGTTTTCTCTCCTGAATTCTCGCTATTTTATCTCCCAAACTCTTGCTGTTTTATGCCTGAATTATGAATGTTTTATCCCCACAATTCTCACTATTTTATTCCCTGAATTCTAGCTGATTTAATCCCTGAATTCTTGCTGTTTTATCCCTTGAATTTTTTGCTGTTTTACCCACTGAATACTTGCTGTTTTATCTCCTGAACTCTCTCTGTTTTATCCCCTGCACTCTTGCTAATTTATCCCTGAACTCTCACTGTGTTATCGCCTGAACTCTTGCTGTTTTATCTCCTGAACTCTTGCTGTTTAAGCACCATACCTTTTGCTGTTTTATCTACTGAACTCTTGCTGTTTTATCTCCTTAACTCTCATTGTTTTATCTCCCAATCTCTCTCTGTTTTATCTCCTGAACTCTTGCTGTTTTGTCTCCCAAATTCTTGCTGTTTTATCCCCTGAATTCTCGTTGTTTTTATCCACTGAATTCTGCTGTTTTTATCCCCTTAAATCTTGCTATTTTATTCACTGAACTCTCTTTGTTTTATCCCCTGGACACTCATTGTTTTCTCTCCTGAATTCTCGCTATTTTATCTCCCAAACTCTTGCTGTTTTATGCCTGAACTATGAATGTTTTATCCCCACAATTCGCACTATTTTATTCCCTGAATTATAGCTGATTTATTCATTGAATTCTTGCTGTTTTATCCCTTGAATCTTTGCTGTTTTACACACCGAATACTTGCTGTTTTATCTCCTGAACTCTCTCTGTTTTATCCCCTGCACTCTTGCTAATTTATCCCTGAACTCTCACTGTGTTATTGCCTGAACTCTCGCTGTTTTATCTCCTGAACTCTCTCTGCTTTATCCCATGAATCTCTCGCTTTTTTACCTCCTGATCTCGCTCTGCTTTCCCTCCTGACCTGTCACTGCTTTATCTCCCAAACTCTTGCTGTTTTATCCCCTGAACCATTGCTGTTTTATCCCCTGAACATTCTGTTTTATCCCCTGAACACCCGCTGTTTTATCCACTGGACACTCTCTTTTATTCCCTGAATTCTAGCTGCTTTTTCTCCTGAGCTCTCTCTGTTTTATCTCCTGAACTCTCGCAATTTTATCTCCCAAACTCTTGCTGTTTTATCCGCGAACTCTTACTGTTTTATCCCCTGAAATCTGACTGTTTTATCCCGTGAACACTCTGTTTTATCCCCTGAACACCCGCTGTTTTATCCACTGGACACTCTCTTTTATTCCCTGAATTCTAGCTGCTTTTTCTCCTGAGCTCTCTCTGTTTTATCTCCTGAACTCTCGCAATTTTATCTCCCAAACTCTTGCTGCTTTATCCGCGAACTCTTACTGTTTTATCCCCTGAAATCTGACTGTTTTATCCCGTGAATACTTACTGTTTGATCCCACGAATTCTTGCTATTTTATCCCCTGAACCCTCGCTGATTATCTCCTGAACTCTTGCTGTTTTAGCACCATACCTTTTGCTGTTTTATCTACTGAACTCTTGCTGTTTTATCTCCTGAACTCTCATTGTTTTATCTCCCAATCTCTCTCTGTTTTATCTCCTGAACTCTTGCTGTTTTGTCTCCCAAATTCTTGCTGTTTTATCCCCTGAATTCTCGTTGTTTTATCCACTGAATTCTGCTGTTTTTATCCCCTTAAATCTTGCTATTTTATTTCCTGAACTCTCTTTGTTTTATCCCCTGGACTCTCATTGTTTTCTCTCCTGAATTCTCGCTATTTTATCTCCCAAACTCTTGCTGTTTTATGCCTGAACTATGAATGTTTTATCCCCACAATTCTCACTATTTTATTCCCTGAATTATAGCTGATTTATTCATTGAATTCTTGCTGTTTTATCCCTTGAATCTTTGCTGTTTTACACACCGAATACTTGCTGTTTTATCTCCTGAACTCTCTCTGTTTTATCCCCTGCACTCTTGCTAATTTATCCCTGAACTCTCACTGTGTTATTGCCTGAACTCTCGCTGTTTTATCTCCTGAACTCTCTCTGCTTTATCCCATGAATCTCTCGCTTTTTTACCTCCTGATCTCGCTCTGCTTTCCCTCCTGACCTGTCACTGCTTTATCTCCCAAACTCTTGCTGTTTTATCCCCTGAACCATTGCTGTTTTATCCCCTGAACATTCTGTTTTATCCCCTGAACACCCGCTGTTTTATCCACTGGACACTCTCTTTTATTCCCTGAATTCTAGCTGCTTTTTCTCCTGAGCTCTCTCTGTTTTATCTCCTGAACTCTCGCAATTTTATCTCCCAAACTCTTGCTGTTTTATCCGCGAACTCTTACTGTTTTATCCCCTGAAATCTGACTGTTTTATCCCGTGAATACTTACTGTTTGATGCCATGAATTCTTGCTATTTTATCCCCTGAACTCTCGCTGATTATCTCCTGAACTCTTGCTGATTTAGCACCATAAATTTTGCTGTTTTATCTACTGAACTCTTGCTGTTTTATCTCCTTAACTCTCATTGTTTTATCTCCCAATCTCTCTCTGTTTTATCTCCTGAACTCTTGCTGTTTTGTCTCCCAAATTCTTGCTGTTTTATCCCCTGAATTCTCGTTGTTTTATCCACTGAATTCTACTGTTTTTATCCCCTAAAATCTTGCTATTTTATTTCCTGAACTCTCTTTGTTTTATCCCCTGGACTCTCATTGTTTTCTCTCCTGAATTCTCGCTATTTTATCTCCCAAACTCTTGCGGTTTTATGCCTGAACTATGAATGTTTATTCCCACAATTCTCACTATTTTATTCCCTGAATTATAGCTGATTTATTCCCTGAATTCTTGCTGTTTTATCCCTTGAATCTTTGCTGTTTTACACACTGAATACTTGCTGTTTTATCTCCTGAACTCTCTCTGTTTTATCCCCTGCACTCTTGCTAATTTATCCCTGAACTCTCACTGTGTTATTGCCTGAACTCTTGCTGTTTTATCTCCTGAACTCTCTCTGCTTTATCCCATGAATCTCTCGCTTTTTTACCTCCTGATCTCGCTCTGCTTTCCCTCCTGACCTGTCACTGTTTTATCTCCCAAACTCTTGCTGTTTTATCGCCTGAACCCTTGCTGTTTTATCCCCTGAACACTCTGTTTTATCCCCTGAACACCCGCTGTTTTATCCACTGGACACTCTCTTTTATTCCCTGAATTCTAGCTGCTTTTTCTCCTGAGCTCTCTCTGTTTTATCTCCTGAACTCTCGCAATTTTATCTCCCAAACTCTTGCTGTTTTATCTCCCAAACTCTTGCTGTTTTATCCCCTGAACCCTTGCTGCTTTATCCCCTGAACACTCTGTTTTATCCCCTGAACACCCGCTGTTTTATCCCCTGAACACTCTGTTTTATTCCCTGAACACCCGCTGTTTTATCCACTGGACACTCTCTTTTATTCCCTGAATTCTAGCTGCTTTTTCTCCTGAGCTCTCTCTGTTTTATCTCCTGAACTCTCGCAATTTTATCTCCCAAACTCTTGCTGTTTTATCCGCGAACTCTTACTGTTTTATCCCCTGAAATCTGACTGTTTTATCCCGTGAATACTTACTGTTTGATCCCATGAATTCTTGCTATTTTATCCCCTGAACTCTTGCTGATTTATCTCCTGAACTCTTGTTATTTTAGCACCATACTTTATGCTGTTTTATCTTCTGAACTCTCACAATTTTATCTCCCAAACTCTTGCTGTTTCATCCGCGAACTCTTACTGTTTTATCCACTGAAATCTGACTGTTTTATCCCGTGAATACTTACAATTTGTTCCCATGACTTCTTGCTATTTTATTCCCTGAACTCTCGCTGATTATCTCCTGAACTCTTGTTGTTTTAGCACCATACTTTTTGCTGTTTTATCTACAGAACTCTTGCTGTTTTATCTCCTGAACTCTCTTTGTTTTATCCCCTGCACTCTTGCTAATTCATCCCTGAACTCTCACTGTGTTATCGCCTGAACTCTTGCTGTTTTATCTCCTGAACTCTCTCTGCTTTATCCCATGAATCTCTCGCTTTTTTACCTCCTGATCTCGCTCTGCTTTCCCTCCTGACCTGTCACTGTTTTATCTCCCAAACTCTTGCTGTTTTATCGCCTGAACCCTTGCTGTTTTATCCCCTGAACACTCTGTTTTATCCCTGAACACCGCTGTTTTATCCACTGGACACTCTCTTTTATTCCCTGAATTCTAGCTGCTTTTTCTCCTGAGCTCTCTCTGTTTTATCTCCTGAACTCTCGCAATTTTATCTCCCAAACTCTTGCTGTTTTATCTCCCAAACTCTTGCTGTTTTATCCCCTGAACCCCTTGCTGCTTTATCCCCTGAACACTCTGTTTTATCCCCTGAACACCCGCTGTTTTATCCACTGGACACTCTCTTTTATTCCCTGAATTCTAGCTGCTTTTTCTCTGAGCTGTCTCTGTTTTATCTCCTGAACTCTCGCAATTTTATCTCCCAAACTCTTGCTGTTTTATCCACAAACTCTTACTGTTTTATCCCCTGAAATCTGACTGTTTTATCCCGTGAATTACTTACTGTTTGATGCCATGAATTCTTGCTATTTTATCCCCTGAACTCTCGCTGATTATCTCCTGAACTCTGCTGATTTAGCACCATACCTTTTGCTGTTTTATCTACTGAACTCTTGCTGTTTTATCTCCTGAACTCTCATTGTTTTATCTCCCAATCTCTCTCTGTTTTATCTCCTGAACTCTTGCTGTTTTGTCTCCCCAAATTCTAGCTGTTTTATCCCCTGAATTCTCGTTGTTTTATCCACTGAATTCTACTGTTTTTATCCCCTAAAATCTTGCTATTTTATTTCCCGAACTCTCTTTGTTTTATCCCCTGGACTCTCATTGTTTTCTCTCCTGAATTCTCGCTATTTTATCTCCCCAAACTCTTGCTGTTTTATGCCTGAACTATGAATGTTTATTCCCACAATTCTCACTATTTTATTCCCTGAATTATAGCTGATTTATTCCCTGAATTCTTGCTGTTTTATCCCTTGAATCTTTGCTGTTTTACACACTGAATACTTGCTGTTTTATCTCCTGAACTCTCTCTGTTTTATCCCCTGCACTCTTGCTAATTTATCCCTGAACTCTCACTGTGTTATTGCCTGAACTCTTGCTGTTTTATCTCCTGAACTCTCTCTGCTTTGTCCCATGAATCTCTCGCTTTTTTACCTCCTGATCTCGCTCTGCTTTCCTCCTGACCTGTCACTGTTTTATCTCCCAAACTCTTGCTGTTTTATCGCCTGAACCCTTGTTGTTTTATCCCCTGAACACTCTGTTATATCCCCTGAACACCCCGCTGTTTTATCCACTGGACACTCTCTTTTATTCCCTGAATTCTAGCTGCTTTTTCTCCTGAGCTCTCTTTGTTTTATCTCCTGAACTCTCGCAATTTTATCTCCCAAAACTCTTGCTGTTTTATCTCCCAACTCTTGCTGTTTTATCCCCTGAACCCTTGCTGCTTTATCCCCCTGAACACTCTGTTTTATCCCCTGAACACCCGCTGTTTTATCCACTGGACACTCTCTTTTATTCCCTGAATTCTAGCTGCTTTTTCTCCTGAGCTCTCTCTCTGTTTTATCTCATGAACTCTCGCAATTTTATCTCCCAAACTCTTGCTGCTTTATCCGCGAACTCTTACTGTTTTATCCCCTGAAATCTGACTGTTTTATCCCGTGAATACTTACTGTTTGATCCCACGAATTCTTGCTATTTTATCCCCTGAACCCTCGCTGATTATCTCCTGAACTCTTGCTGTTTTAGCACCATACCTTTTGCTGTTTTATCTACTGAACTCTTGCTGTTTTATCTCCTGAACTCTCATTGTTTTATCTCCCAATCTCTCTCTGTTTTATCTCCTGAACTCTTGCTGTTTTGTCTCCCAAATTCTTGCTGTTTTATCCCCTGAATTCTCGTTGTTTTATCCACTGAATTCTGCTGTTTTTATCCCCTTAAATCTTGCTATTTTATTTCCTGAACTCTCTTTGTTTTATCCCCTGGACTCTCATTGTTTTCTCTCCTGAATTCTCGCTATTTTATTCCCAAAACTCTTGCTGTTTTATGCCTGAACTATTGAATGTTTTATCCCCACAATTCTCACTATTTTATTCCCTGAATTATAGCTGATTTATTCCCCCTGAAATTCTTGCTGTATTTATCCCTTGAATTCTTTGCTGTTTTACACACTGAATACTTGCTGTTTTATCTCCTGAACTCTCTCTGTTTTATAACTCTCTCTGTTTTATCCCCTGCACTCTTGCTAATTTATCCCTGAACTCTCACTGTGTTATTGCCTGAACTCTCGCTGTTTTATCTCCTGAACTCTCTCTGCTTTATCCCATGAATCTCTCGCTTTTTTACCTCCTGATCTCGCTCTGCTTTCCCTCCTGACCTGTCACTGTTTTATCGCCCAAACTCTTGCTGTTTTATCGCCTGAACCCTTGCTGTTTTATCCCCTGAACACTCTGTTTTATTCCCTGAACACCCGCTGTTTTATCCACTGGACACTCTCTTTTATTCCCTGAATTCTAGCTGCTTTTTCTCCTGAGCTCTCTCTGTTTTATCTCCTGAACTCTCGCAATTTTATCTCCCAAACTCTTGCTGTTTTATCCGCGAACTCTTACTGTTTTATCCCCTGAAATCTGACTGTTTTATCCCGTGAATACTTACTGTTTAATCCCATGAATTCTTGCTATTTTATCCCCTGAACTCTTGTTGATTTATCTCCTGAACTCTTGTTATTTTAGCACCATACTTTATGCTGTTTTATCTTCTGAACTCTCACAATTTTATCTCCCAAACTCTTGCTGTTTCATCCGCGAACTCTTACTGTTTTATCCACTGAAATCTGACTGTTTTATCCCGTGAATACTTACAGTTTGTTCCCATGACTTCTTGCTATTTTATTCCCTGAACTCTCGCTGATTATCTCCTGAACTCTTGTTGTTTTAGCACCATACTTTTTGCTGTTTTATCTACAGAACTCTTGCTGTTTTATCTCCTGAACTCTCTTTGTTTTATCCCCTGCACTCTTGCTAATTCATCCCTGAACTCTCACTGTGTTATCGCCTGAACTCTTGCTGTTTTATCTCCTGAACTCTCTCTGCTTTATCCCATGAATCTCTCGCTTTTTTACCTCCTGATCTCGCTCTGTTTTCCCTCCTGACCTGTCACTGTTTTATCTCCCAAACTCTCGCTGTTTCATCCCCTGAACACCCGCTGTTTTATCCACTGGACACTCTCTTTTATTCCCTGAATTCTAGCTGCTTTTTCTCCTGAGCTCTCTCTGTTTTATCTCCTGAACTCTCACAATTTTATCTCCCAAACTCTTGCTGTTTTATCCACAAACTCTTACTGTTTTATCCACTGAAATCTGACTGTTTTATCCCGTGAATACTTACAGTTTGATCCCATGACTTCTTGCTATTTTATCCCCTGAACTCTCGCTGATTATCTCCTGAACTCTTGCTGTTTAAGCACCATACCTTTTGCTGTTTTATCTACTGAACTCTTGCTGTTTTATCTCCTTAACTCTCATTGTTTTATCTCCCAATCTCTCTCTGTTTTATCTCCTGAACTCTTGCTGTTTTGTCTCCCAAATTCTTGCTGTTTTATCCCCTGAATTCTCGTAGTTTTATCCACTGAATTCTGCTGTTTTTATCCCCTTAAATCTTGCTATTTTATTTCCTGAACTCTCTTTGTTTTATCCCCTGGACTCTCATTGTTTTCTCTCCTGAATTCTCGCTATTCTATCTCCCAAACTCTTGCTGTTTTATGCCTGAACTATGAATGTTTTATCCCCAGAATTCTCACTATTTTATTCCCTGAATTATAGCTGATTTATTCATTGAATTCTTGCTGTTTTATCCCTTGAATCTTTGCTGTTTTACACACTGAATACTTGCTGTTTTATCTCCTGAACTCTCTCTGTTTTATCCCCTGCACTCTTGCTAATTTATCCCTGAACTCTCACTGTGTTATTGCCTGAACTCTCGCTGTTTTATCTCCTGAACTCTCTCTGCTTTATCCCATGAATCTCTCGCTTTTTTACCTCCTGATCTCGCTCTGCTTTCCCTCCTGACCTGTCACTGTTTTATCTCCCAAACTCTTGCTGTTTTATCCCCTGAACCATTGCTGTTTTATCCCCTGAACACTCTGTTTTATCCCCTGAACACCCGCTGTTTTATCCACTGGACACTCTCTTTTATTCCCTGAATTCTAGCTGCTTTTTCTCCTGAGCTCTCTCTGTTTTATCTCCTGAACTCTCGCAATTTTATCTCCCAAACTCTTGCTGTTTTATCTCCCAAACTCTTGCTGTTTTATCCCCTGAACCCTTGCTGCTTTATCCCCTGAACACTCTGTTTTATCCCCTGAACACCCGCTGTTTTATCCACTGGACACTCTCTTTTATTCCCTGAATTCTAGCTGCTTTTTCTCCTGAGCGCTCTCTGTTTTATCTCCTGAACTCTCGCAATTTTATCTCCCAAACTCTTGCTGCTTTATCCGCGAACTCTTACTGTTTTATCCCCTGAAATCTGACTGTTTTATCCCGTGAATACTTACTGTTTGATCCCACGAATTCTTGCTATTTTATCCCCTGAACCCTCGCTGATTATCTCCTGAACTCTTGCTGTTTTAGCACCATACCTTTTGCTGTTTTATCTACTGAACTCTTGCTGTTTTATCTCCTGAACTCTCATTGTTTTATCTCCCAATCTCTCTCTGTTTTATCTCCTGAACTCTTGCTGTTTTGTCTCCCAAATTCTTGCTGTTTTATCCCCTGAATTCTCGTTGTTTTATCCACTGAATTCTGCTGTTTTTATCCCCTTAAATCTTGCTATTTTATTTCCTGAACTCTCTTTGTTTTATCCCCTGGACTCTCATTGTTTTCTCTCCTGAATTCTCGCTATTTTATCTCCCAAACTCTTGCTGTTTTATGCCTGAACTATGAATGTTTTATCCCCACAATTCTCACTATTTTATTCCCTGAATTATAGCTGATTTATTCCCTGAATTCTTGCTGTTTTATCCCTTGAATCTTTGCTGTTTTACACACTGAATACTTGCTGTTTTATCTCCTGAACTCTCTCTGTTTTATCCCCTGCACTCTTGCTAATTTATCCCTGAACTCTCACTGTGTTATTGCCTGAACTCTCGCTGTTTTATCTCCTGAACTCTCTCTGCTTTATCCCATGAATCTCTCGCTTTTTTACCTCCTGATCTCGCTCTGCTTTCCCTCCTGACCTGTCACTGTTTTATCTCCCAAACTCTTGCTGTTTAATCGCCTGAACCCTTGCTGTTTTATCCCCTGAACACTCTGTTTTATCCCCTGAACACCCGCTGTTTTATCCACTGGACACTCTCTTTTATTCCCTGAATTCTAGCTGCTTTTTCTCCTGAGCTCTCTCTGTTTTATCTCCTGAACTCTCGCAATTTTATCTCCCAAATTCTTGCTGTTTTATCCGCGAACTCTTACTGTTTTATCCCCTGAAATCTGACTGTTTTATCCCGTGAATACTTACTGTTTGATCCCATGAATTCTTGCTATTTTATCCCCTGAACTCTTGCTGATTTATCTCCTGAACTCTTGTTATTTTAGCACCATACTTTATGCTGTTTTATCTTCTGAACTCTCACAATTTTATCTCCCAAACTCTTGCTGTTTCATCCGCGAACTCTTACTGTTTTATCCACTGAAATCTGACTGTTTTATCCCGTGAATACTTACAGTTTGTTCCCATGACTTCTTGCTATTTTATTCCCTGAACTCTCGCTGATTATCTCCTGAACTCTTGTTGTTTTAGCACCATACGTTTTGCTGTTTTATCTACAGAACTCTTGCTGTTTTATCTCCTGAACTCTCTTTGTTTTATCCCCTGCACTCTTGCTAATTCATCCCTGAACTCTCACTGTGTTATCGCCTGAACTCTTGCTGTTTTATCTCCTGAACTCTCTCTGCTTTATCCCATGAATCTCTCGCTTTTTTACCTCCTGATCTCGCTCTGTTTTCCCTCCTGACCTGTCACTGTTTTATCTCCCAAACTCTCGCTGTTTCATCCCCTGAACACCCGCTGTTTTATCCACTGGACACTCTCTTTTATTCCCTGAATTCTAGCTGCTTTTTCTCCTGAGCTATCTCTGTTTTATCTCCTGAACTCTCACAATTTTATCTCCCAAACTCTTGCTGTTTTATCCACAAACTCTTACTGTTTTATCCACTGAAATCTGACTGTTTTATCCCGTGAATACTTACAGTTTGATCCCATGACTTCTTGCTATTTTATCCCCTGAACTCTCGCTGATTATCTCCTGAACTCTTGCTGTTTAAGCACCATACCTTTTGCTGTTTTATCTACTGAACTCTTGCTGTTTTATCTCCTTAACTCTCATTGTTTTATCTCCCAATCTCTCTCTGTTTTATCTCCTGAACTCTTGCTGTTTTGTCTCCCAAATTCTTGCTGTTTTATCCCCTGAATTCTCGTAGTTTTATCCACTGAATTCTGCTGTTTTTATCCCCTTAAATCTTGCTATTTTATTTCCTGAACTCTCCTTGTTTTATCCCCTGGACTCTCATTGTTTTCTCTCCTGAATTCTCGCTATTTTATCTCCCAAACTCTTGCTGTTTTATGCCTGAACTATGAATGTTTTATCCACAGAATTCTCACTATTTTATTCCCTGAATTATAGCTGATTTATTCATTGAATTCTTGCTGTTTTATCCCTTGAATCTTTGCTGTTTTACACACTGAATACTTGCTGTTTTAACTCCTGAACTCTCTCTGTTTTATCCCCTGCACTCTTGCTAATTTATCCCTGAACTCTCACTGTGTTATTGCCTGAACTCTCGCTGTTTTATCTCCTGAACTCTCTCTGCTTTATCCCATGAATCTCTCGCTTTTTTACCTCCTGATCTCGCTCTGCTTTCCCTCCTGACCTGTCACTGTTTTATCTCCCAAACTCTTGCTGTTTTATCGCCTGAACCCTTGCTGTTTTATCCCCTGAACACTCTGTTTTATCCCCTGAACACCCGCTGTTTTATCCACTGGACACTCTCTTTTATTCCCTGAATTCTAGCTGCTTTTTCTCCTGAGCTCTCTCTGTTTTATCTCCTGAACTCTCGCAATTTTATCTCCCAAACTCTTGCTGTTTTATCCGCGAACTCTTACTGTTTTATCCCCTGAAATCTGACTGTTTTATCCCGTGAATACTTACTGTTTGATCCCATGAATTCTTGCTATTTTATCCCCTGAACTCTTGCTGATTTATCTCCTGAACTCTTGTTATTTTAGCACCATACTTTATGCTGTTTTATCTACTGAACTCTTGCTGTTTTATCTCCTGAACTCTCATTGTTTTATCTCCCAATCTCTCTCTGTTTTATCTCCTGAACTCTTGCTGTTTCATCGCCTGAACTTTCGCTGTTTTATCCTCTGAACACTCTGTTTTATCCCCGGAATTCTTACTGCTTCATCCTCTGAACTCTCACTGTTTTATCTCCTGAACACTCTCTGTTTTGTGCTCTGAACACTCCATTTTATCTCCTGAATGCTCTTTGTTTTATCCATTGAACATTCTCTGTGTTATCTCCCAATCTCTCTCTGTTTTATCTCCTGAAGTGTCGCTGTTTTGTCTCCCAAACTCTTGCTGTTTTATCCCCTGAACTCTCGCAGTTTTATCCCCTGAACTCTTGCTGTTTTGTCTCCTGAACTCTCGTTGTTTTATCTCCGGAATACTTTCTGTTTTGTCCTCTCAACACTCTGTTTTATCTCCTGAACCCTTTATGTTTTATCCCCTCAACACTCTCTGTTTTTCCCCTGAACGTTCACTGTTTTATCCCCTGAACACTCACAGTTTTATACCCTGAATTCTTGCTGTTTTATCCCCTGAATCTCTGGCTGTTTCATCCCCAGAAGTTTTGTAGTTTTATCTCCTGAACTCTCATTGTTTTATCTCCCAAACTCTCACTGTTTTATCTCCTGAACTCTCGCTGTTTTGTCTCGTAACCTCTTGCAATTTTATCCCCTGAATTCGTGCTGTTTCATCCCCTGAATTCCTGCTGTCTCAACCACTGAATGCTCACTGTTTTATCCCTTGGACACGCACAGCTTTATCCCCTGAACTCTCACTGTTCTATCTCCGGAACACTCTCTGTTTTGTCCACTGAACACTCTCGTTGTTTTATCTCCTGATCACTTACAATTTTATCCCCTGAACACTCCCTGTTTTATCTCCTGAAATCTCCCTGTTTTATCCGCTGAATTCTCCCTGTTTTATCCCCTGAAATCTTGCTGTTTCATCGCCTGAACTTTCGCTGTTTTATCCTTTGAACACTCTGTTTTATCCCCGGAATTCTTGCTGTTTCATCCCCTGAACTCTCGCTGTTTTATCTCCTGAACACTCTCTGTTTTGTCCTCTGAACACTCCATTTTATCTCCTGAACGCTCTTTGTTTTATCCCCTGAACTTTCTCTGTGTTATCTCCTGAACTCTCTCTGTTTTATCCCCTGAACACTCTCTGTTTTATCTCCTGAAATCTCTTTGTTTTAGCCCCTCTACTCTCACTGTTTTATCTCCTGAACTTTCGTTTTTTATCTCCCAAACTCTTGCTTTTTTATCCCTGAACTCTCACTGTTTTAGCTGCTGAAATCGATGTTTTTTATCCCCTGAATTCTAGCTTTCTAATATCTCCTTTGCTCTCTCTGTTTTATCTTCTGAACTCTCGCTATTTTATCCCCTGAATTCCTGCTGTTTCATCGCCTGAACTCTCACTGCTTTATCCCCAGAATTCTTGCTGCTTCATCCCCTGAATTCTCACTGTTCTATCTCCGGAACACTCTCTGTTTTTTCCACTGAACACTCTCGTTGTTTTATCTCCTGATCACTTACAATTTTATCCCCTGAACACTCCCTGTTTTATCTCCTGAAATCTCCCTGTTTTATCCGCTGAATTCTCTCTGTTTTATCCCCTGAAGTCTTGCTGTTTCATCGCCTGAACTTTCGCTGTTTTATCCTTTGAACACTCTCTTTTATCCCCGGAATTCTTGCTGTTTCATCCCCTGAACTCTCACTGTTTTATCTCCTGAACACTCTCTGTTTTGTCCTCTGAACACTCCATTTTATCTCCTGAACGCTCTTTGTTTTATCCCCTGAACATTCTCTGTGTTATCTCTTGAACTCTCTCTGTTTTATCCCCTGAACACTCTCTGTTTTATCTCCTGAAATCTCTTTGTTTTAGCCCCTCTACTCTCACTGTTTTATCTCCTGAACTCTCGTTTTTTATCTCCCAAACTCTTGCTTTTTTATCCCTGAACTCTCACTGTTTTAGCTGCTGAAATCGATGTTTTTTTTCCCCTGAATTCTAGCTTTCTAATATCTCCTTTGCTCTCTCTGTTTTATCTTGTGAACTCTCGCTATTTTATCCCCTGAATTCTTGCTGTTTCATCGCCTGAACTCTCACTGCTTTATCCCCGGAATTCTTGCTGCTTCATCCCCTGAACTCTCACTGTTGTATCTCCTGAACACTCTCTGTTTTGTCCACTGAACACTCCATTTTATCTCCTGAACACTCTTTGTTTTATCCACTGAACACTTTCTGTTTTATCTCCTGAACTCTCTCTGTTTTAGCCCATCTACTCTCACTGTTTTATCTCCTGAAATCTCGTTGTTTCATCTCCTGAACTACCACTGTTTTATCTCCTGAACTCTCACTGTTTTATCTCCTGAACACTCTCTGTTTTGTCCTTTCAACACTCGGATTTTTCTCCTGAACTCGCGCTATTTTATCTCCTGAACTCTTGCTGTTTTATCACTGAATTCTTACTGTTTTAACCTCTGACCTCTCACTGTTAGTTCCCCTTATTCTTTGCTGTTGTATCCCCTGAATTCGTGCTGTTTCCTCCGCAGAACTCTCACTGTTTTATCCACTGAACTCTCGCTTATTATTTCCTGAACACTCTTTATGTTATCCCATGAATGCTCACTGTTTAATCCCTGGGTTCACATTGTTTTATCCACTGAATTCTGTCTGTTTTATCCCCTGAACTCTTGCTGTTTCATCACCTGACCTCTCGCTGTTTTATCCTCTGAACACTCTGTTTCATCTCCGGAATTCTCGCTGTTTCATCCCCTGAACTCTCACTGCTTTATCCCCTGAATTCTTGCTGTTTTATCCCCTGAACTCTCGCTTTTTTATCTCCTGAACACTCTCTGTTTTGTCCCCTGAACACTCCCTGTGTTATCTCCTGAACTCTCTCCGTTTTATCCCCTGAACACTCTCTGTTTTTTCTCCTGAATGCTCTCTGTTTTTACCCCTCTACTCTCACTGTTTTATCTCCTGAACTCTCACTTTTTATCTCCCAAACTCTTGCTTTTTTATCCCTGAACTCTCACTCTTTTATCTGCTGAAAACGCTTGTATTTATCCCCTGAATTCTTGTGGTTTCATCACCTGAACTCCCAGTATTTTATGCCCTTAACATGCTGTTTTATCCCCTGCATTCTTGCTGTTTTATCCTCTGAACTCTCGCTGTTTTAAGTCCTGAACTCTCGCCGTATCATCCCCTGAACCATCTCTGTTTTATCCCTTGAACTCTCACTGCTTTATCCCCTGAATTCTTGCTCTTTTATCCCCTGAACTCTCACTGTGTTATCTCCAGGACACTGTCTGCTTCAAGCTCTGAACACTCTCTTTTATCTCCTGAAAACTCTCTGTTTTATCCCCTGAACACTCCCTATTTTATCTCCTGAACTCTCCCTGTTTGATCTCCTGAACACTTCTGTTTCATGTCCTGAACTCTCTTTGTTTTATCCTCTGATCTCTCTCTGTTTTAGCTCCTGAACTCTCGCTATTTTATCCCCTGAATCTCTGGCATTTTTACCTCCTGAGCTCTCTCAGTTTTATCTCCTGAACTCTCGCTACTTTATCTCACAAACTCTTGCTGTTTTATCCCTGAACTCTCACTGTTTTATCCCTGAATTCTTACTGTGATTTCTCCTGAATTCGTTCTGTTTCATCCCCTGAATTCCTGCTGTATCATCCCCTGAACGCTCACTGTTGTATCACTTGGACACGCACTGCTTTATCCCCTGAACTCTCACTGTTCTGTCTCCGGAACACTCTCTGTTTTGTCCACTGAACACTTTCATTGTTTTATCTCCTGATCAGTTACAATTTTATCACCTGAACACTCCCTATTTTATCTCCTGAAATCGCCCTGTTTTATCCGCTGAATTCTCTCTGTTTTATCCCCGGAATTCTTGCTGTTTCATCCCCTGAACTCTCGCTGTTTTATCTCCTGAACACTCTCTGTATTGTCCACTGAACACTCCATTTTATCTCCTGAACACTCTTTGTTTTATCCACTGAACACTTTCTGTTTTATCTCCTGAACTCTCTCTGTTTTAGCCCATCTACTCTCACTGTTTTATCTCCTGAAATCTCATTGTTTCATCTCCTGAACTACCACTGTTTCATCTCCTGAACTCTCACTGTTTTATCTCCTGAACATTCTCTGTTTTGTCCTTTCAACACTCGGATTTTTCTCCTGAACTCGCGCTATTTTATCTCCTGAACTCTTGCTGTTTTATCACTGAATTCTTACTGTTTTAACCCCTGACCTGTCACTGTTTGATCCCCTTATTCTTTGCTGTTGTATCTCCTGAATTTGTGCTGTTTCCTCCGCTGAACTCACACTGTTTTATCCACTGAACTCTCGCTTATTATTTCCTGAACGCTCTTTATGTTATCCCATGAACTCTCGCTGTTTGATCCCTAGGTTCTCAGTGTTTTATCCACTGAATTCTGTCTGTTTTATCCCCTGAACTCTTGCTGTTTCATCACCTGACCTCTCGCTGTTTTATCCTCTGAACACTCTGTTTTATCTCCGGAATTCTTGCTGTTTCATCCCCTGAACTCTCGCTGTTTTATCTCCTGAACACTCTCTGTTTTGTCCCCTGAATACTGCCTGTGTTATCTCCTGAACTCTCTCTGTTTTATCCCCTGAACACTCTCTGTTTTATCTCCTGAATTCTCTCTGTTTTTACCCCTCTATTCTCACTGTTTTATCTCCTGAACTCTCACTTTTTATCTCCCAAACTCTTGCTGTTTTATCCTCTGAACTCTCGCTGTTTTAACTCCTGAATTCTCGCCGTATCATCCCCTGAACCATCTCTGTTTTATCCCTTGAACTCTCACTGCTTTATCCCCTGAATTCTTGCTCTTTTATCCCCTGAACTCTCGGTGTTATCTCCAGGACACTCCCTCTTTCAAGCTCTGAACACTCTCTTTTATCTCCTGAAAACTCTCTGTTTTATCCCCTGAACACTCCCTATTTTATCTCCTGAACTCTCCCTGTTTTAACTCCTGAACACTTCTGTTTTATCTCCTGAACTCTCTTTGTTTTATCCTCTGATCTCTCTCTGTTTTAGCTCCTGAACTCTCGCTATTTTATCCCCAGAATCTCTGACATTTTTACCTCCTGAGCTCTCTCAGTTTTATCTCCTGAACTCTCGCTATTTTATCTCACAAACTCTTGCTGTTTTATCCCTGAACACTCACTTTTATCCCCGAATTCTTACTGTGTTTTCCCCTGAATTTGTTCTGTTTCATCCCCTGAATTCCTGCTGTATCATCCCCTGAACGCTCACTGTTGTATCACTTGGACACGTGCTGCTTTATCCCCTGAGCTCTCACTGTTATGTCTCCGGAACACTCTCTGTTTTGTCCAATGAACACTCTCATTGTTTTATCTCCTGATCACTTACAATTTTATCCCCTGAACACTCCCTGTTTTATCTCCTGAAATCTCCCTGTTTTATCCGCTGAGTTCTCTCTGTTGTATCCCCTGAACTCTTGCTGTTTCATCGCCTGAACTTTCGCTGTTTTATCCTCTGAACACTCTGTTTTATCCTCGGAATTCTTGCTGCTTCATCCCCTGAACTCTCGCTGTTTTATTTCCTGAACACTATCTGTTTTGTCCTCTGAACACTCCATTTTATCTCCTGAACGCTCTTTGTTTTATCCCCTGAACATTCTCTGTGTTATCTCTTGAACTCTCTCTGTTTTATCCCCTGAACACTCTCTGTTTTATCTCCTGAACTCTCTTTGTTTTAGCCCCTCTACTCTCACTGTTTTATCTCCTGACCTTTCGTTTTTTATTTCCCAAACTCTTGCTTTTTTATCCCTGAACTCTCACTGTGTTATCTGCTGAAATCGATGTTTTTTATCCCCTAAATTCTAGCTTTCTAATATCTCCTTTGCTCTCTCTGTTTTATCTTCTGAACTCTCGCTATTTTATCCCCTGAATTCTTGCTGTTTCATCGCCTGAACTCTCACTGCTTTATCCCCTGTATTCTTGCTGTTTTATCCCCTGAACTCTCGCTGTTGTATCTCCTGAACACTCTCTGTTTTGTCCACTGAACACTCCATTTTATCTCCTGAACACTCTTTGTTTTATCCACTGAACACTTTCTGTTTTATCTCCTGAACTCTCTCTGTTTTAGCCCATCTACTCTCACTGTTTTATCTCCTGAAATCTCGTTGTTTCATCTCCTGAACTACCACTGTTTTATCTCCTGAACTCTCACTGTTTTATCTCCTGAACACTCTCTGTTTTGTCCTTTTAACACTCGGATTTTTCTCCTGAACTCACGCTATTTTATCTCCTGAACTCTTGCTGTTTTATCACTGAATTCTTACTGTTTTAACCCCTGACCTGTCACTGTTTGATCCCCTTATTCTTTGCTGTTGTATCTCCTGAATTCGTGCTGTTTCCTCCGCTGAACTCTCACTGTTTTATCCACTGAACTCTCGCTTTTTATTTCCTGAACGCTCTTCATGTTATCCCATGAACTCTCGCTGTTTGATCCCTAGGTTCTCAGTGTTTTATCCACTGAATTCTGTCTGTTTTATCCCCTGAACTCTTGCTGTTTCATCACCTGACCTCTCGCTGTTTTATCCTCTGAACACTCTGTTTTATCTCCGGAATTCTTGCTGTTTCATCCCCTGAACTCTCGCTGTTTTATCTCCTGAACTCTCGCTGTTTTATCTCCTGAACACTCTCTGTTTTGTCCCCTGAATACTCCCTGTGTTATCTCCCGAAATCTCTCTGTTTTATCCCCTGAACACTCTCTGTTTTATCTCCCGAATTCTCTCTGTTTTTACCGCTCTACTCTCACTGTTTTAT
This sequence comes from Isurus oxyrinchus, assembly GCA_026770705.1. Taxonomy (NCBI): domain Eukaryota; kingdom Metazoa; phylum Chordata; class Chondrichthyes; order Lamniformes; family Lamnidae; genus Isurus; species Isurus oxyrinchus. Next base: position 34,901 of record JANJGN010004099.1, read on the forward strand.
CTCCTGAACTCTCACTTTTTATCTCCCAAACTCTTGCTGTTTTATCCTCTGAACTCTCGCTGTTTTAACTCCTGAATTCTCGCCGTATCATCCCCTGAACCATCTCTGTTTTATCCCTTGAACTCTCACTGCTTTATCCCCTGAATTCTTGCTCTTTTATCCCCTGAACTCTTGGTGTTATCTCCAGGACACTCCCTCTTTCAAGCTCTGAACACTCTCTTTTATCTCCTGAAAACTCTCTGTTTTATCCCCTGAACACTCCCTGTTTTATCTCCTGAACTCTCCCTGTTTTAACTCCTGAACACTTCTGTTTTATCTCCTGAACTCTCTTTGTTTTATCCTCTGATCTCTCTCTGTTTTAGCTCCTGAACTCTCGCTATTTTATCCCCTGAATCTCTGGCATTTTTACCTCCTGAGCTCTCTCAGTTTTATCTCCTGAACTCCCGTTATTTTATCTCACAAACTCTTGCTGTTTTATCCCTGAACACTCACTTTTATCCCCGAATTCTTACTGTGTTTTCCCCTGAATTTGTTCTGTTTCATCCCCTGAATTCCTGCTGTATCATCCCCCGAACGCTCACTGTTTTATCACTTGGACACGTGCTGCTTTATCCCCTGAGCTCTCACTGTTCTGTCTCCAGAACACTCTCTGTTTTGTCCACTGAACACTCTCATTGTTTTATCTCCTGATCACTTACAATTTTATCCCCTGAACACTCCCTGTTTTATCTCCTGAAATCTCCCTGTTTTATCCGCTGAGTTCTCTCTGTTGTATCCCCTGAACTCCTGCTGTTTCATCGCCTGAACTTTCGCTGTTTTATCCTCTGAACACTCTGTTTTATCCTCGGAATTCTTGCTGCTTCATCCCCTGAACTCTCACTGTTTTATTTCCTGAACACTATCTGTTTTGTCCTCTGAACACTCCATTTTATCTCCTGAACGCTCTTTGTTTTATCCCCTGAACATTCTCTGTGTTATCTCTTGAACTCTCTCTGTTTTATGCCCTGAACACTCTCTGTTTTATCTCCTGAACTCTCTTTGTTTTAGCCCCTCTACTCTCACTGTTTTATCTCCTGACCTTTCGTTTTTTATTTCCCAAACTCTTGCTTTTTTATCCCTGAACTCTCACTGTGTTATCTGCTGAAATCGATGTTTTTTATCCCCTAAATTCTAGCTTTCTAATATCTCCTTTGCTCTCTCTGTTTTATCTTCTGAACTCTCGCTATTTTATCCCCTGAATTCTTGCTGTTTCATCGCCTGAACTCTCACTGCTTTATCCCCTGTATTCTTGCTGTTTTATCCCCTGAACTCTCGCTGTTGTATCTCCTGAACACTCTCTGTTTTGTCCTCTGAACACTCCATTTTATCTCCTGAACGCTCTTTGTTTTATCCCCTGAACTCTCACTGTTCTGTCTCCGGAACACTCTCTGTTTTGTCCACTGAACACTCTCATTGTTTTATCTCCTGATCACTTACAATTTTATTCCCTAAACACTCCCTGTTTTATCTCCTGAAATCTCCCTGTTTTATCCGCTGAGTTCTCTCTGTTGTATCCCCTTAACTCTTGCTGTTTCATCGCCTGATCTTTCGCTGTTTTATCCTCTGAACACTCTGTTTTATCCCCGTAATTCTTGCTGCTTCATCCTCTGAACTCTCGCTGTTTTATTTCCTGAACACTCTCTGTTTTGTCCTCTGAACACTCCATTTTATCTCCTGAACGCTCTTTGTTTTATCCCCTGAACATTCTCTGTGTTATCTCTTGAACACTCTCTGTTTTGTCCACTGAACACTCTCATTGTTTTATCTCC